>JAOEHY010032992.1:0-14754 GCA_025447955.1 Psilopsiagon aurifrons
ATCCATCCATCCATCCATCCATCCATCCATCCATCCATCCATCCATCCATCCATCCATCCATCCATCCATCCATCCAGGGCCTGGATGTCACCGAGGTCATCCCTCCAGCAAGCAGGACTATGGGAACTCCCGTGCCTGGCTGGCGGGTGGATGGGTTTCCTCCCTAGGGATGCTCACCGCTAGAGGGGGATGCGTTCCCACTGGAGCTGCTCGAAACGAGACCACATCAACATTTGAAAACTGGGTTTTGGTTTAGGTTTAGAATGAGAAAATACTCCCTGAAATGGGAATCAATGCACTCACTTCTGACCATTTACACAGATTTTCTAGATTTGTCATTATTTTGCTTTTAGAATCTTCATTTCAGTTGGGTTTTGGGTTTGGTTATTTTTTCATTTGTAAATACTCTGCATTGTTTCTTCATCCATGAGTAGGATATAATAGGGTATAACACCGCTGCCTAAGCTTACTAATTGAAATAACTTTTCTTACTTTTAAAAATAGCTACAATATTTTCTCTTTCTTCTGTAATATTGCATCACCCTGTTTGAAGGGAAGGGTGCTGTGGATTATCTTTGACCAAAGTGGTAAGATTGATATAAGTGTGTTAATACATAAAACATGTGCCTGTTTTTATCTTAGTAAATGTTCATGCCACCAAGACCTGGACATGCGCTTTGGGTTTGACTTATGCTCAGAGGAGATGACTTTCCTGAGAAAAAGGAAGAGATATGTAGCAAGTGCTCTGAAAAGTGTTTTTCACCTACAACAGGATCTGGAGGACTATGAAGTAAGTGTGAAGTAGAGGAGCATAGATCTTGAATTTCTAGCGCCTTCATGTATTCTAGATGAGCCATCAGCAAATGGGCCATGTGTCTGTTGTGTGCAAACAAGCTTGTCCATTTGTCTTAAGTACATTTGCTTCTACTGTCAAGATTTGTTATTGCAAGAAACATTAGCTGCAGAAATTGCATTCTTCATGACTGCCAAATTGGAATTTGTCAGATTTGAGGTGTGTTTATCCCTGCCATCCTATTCTATAGCTGGCTTAGTTCAGAAATAACTTGTATTAAATACATTGTGTGACAAAGATTTCTTTCCTCGTTCAAATTGCATAATTTTGCAAGAGTTTAGGATAAACATCTGAATGCTTCTTAGAGTATCTTCCCTTTTTTGCCATTTTAAAATTCCTTCAAATCAATATAATTTATTCTAAAGTAACTTCATTGTACTGAAGAATAACAGCATTGATGAAGGTGGCTTAACAACACTGGCTGTGGACTGAGGCTGTTTCTTCATGGAGCTGATGTGGATTTTCATACAATAGTAGTAGATGTGTGAAATAAGAAAAAAGTGGCAAAGAAGTGGGAAATGTAGAGAAAATGTATTGCTGCCTCCACAGAAGGGTTTCTTCTTATTCGTCTGTACTGCTATTTTCATAGAGGTAGGCAAGAATCTAAGTTTGGGTTGATCTCTGAGATCATGTTTATTCAAAGGGAAGCAGCAGTAGCAGCCACTGCTTGAGTTTGGAGCCTTTCTTTCTGAAAAGGGTCCCAGGCTCTGAGTCAGAACCTGGGCTGGGTGTGGTGGCCAGTCCCTCTTGCAGTCCAGGATGCAATGTTGAACACTGTTCCTGTGAATGTCTCATCCTCCTCTGCCCAACAGGTCCCCATTGTGGCTATCATCACAACAGGCGGAGGACTGAAGTCAATGACAGGACTATATGGCAGCCTCATGGGACTCAAGAAATTAGACCTCCTTGACTGTATAACATACATCAGTGGGCTGTCTGGCACCACATGGTAAACCAGCTTGTGCAGGGGGCTTGACCAAGTCTTTTGAGGGTGATACTGCTGCAGAGAGGAGCTTCTGAAAAGGGACAAGATCAGATTTTCTTCAAACATTGTAGAAACAGGCCATTAAATATTAACTTGATCTGATGCACCAATCTTTTATTAGCAAATCTTTACAGTGCTTTTCAACTCCACATTTGCAGCAGTTAAATATGTATATGACAGTTACAGTTGCCAAATAATTTCTAATTAGTTACTGTGGATGTAGCTGTGGATGCCCATAGCATCATGCATCTTCCTTTCCACCAGTGTCCTGGTTGTTCCCAGTAACTTCTGAGACTGGGTCTGCTTTCTCACTAGTTACACAGAGAAAACTGCAGGACAGTGAACATTTGCCACTGTAACCAGTCAGTTTGGGAAAGGATTGAGTTCCCCTGAGCAGCATGATTCTCTTCTCACAGGACCTACAACTGCCCAACATCTGATGGTCCCATGTAAGGAAGGCTGGTAAAATAGAGGATGGTATTAAAATAAAGCATAGTGATACCATAAGATTAACACTAAGTGACACAAAGCCAAGAGACAGCAGTTGGTCTGAACTGAATTATGGTTCTAGAAAACAAGCAAAGAAAATTAATTACAATTTTCTGCCTAGTTTGTGCTTCAGAAAGGTACCTATGTTCACATTCAGCAATTTTATCCCTTATACTGTTGCCAGTTCTGTTTAGAAAAAAAATTCAAGCACATAAAAAAAATATCCTTCAGGGTCATGTGTAAAACAGTTATAGAAACTCTTGAGTGTTCATTCTGCTCGATGGAGCAGCAAAACCTGAGGATGGAAGAGCAGAAATGAATCCTTAAATGTAAACCTCTGTCCCAAAAGGCACAAAATATCAATCATTTTTTCCTCATTCTGACTTCTGCTGTCTGCATTATCTTTCTCCAGGACCATGGCCAACTTATACAGAGATGCCTACTGGTCACAGAAGGACCTAGACTCACATATTGGTGAAGCCCGGAAACAAGCAACTAAATGCAAGATGGGCTGTTTCTCTATGGATCGTATGAAATACTACAACAAGCAGCTTTGTCAGCGTAAAGAAGAGGGATACAGGACATCATTTATAGATCTTTGGGGGCTCATGATTGAGTACTTGCTGAATGATGGGGTATGATGTATATTTCATTTCTTAGAGAAACGGATTTTTCTCTTGGTGAGTGGAGAGGAAACCAGCCTATCGTTTCAGAGAACATATCTCAAAACAGAGTGGAGTTGTTCCTGACAACAAACTCTCAGAGTTTCTGATTAGCGTTAATAGTCTGCTTAGGGAGAAAATGCATCCTGTATGTTCCTATAGTTGATTGTGGATGCAGTCGTTTGAACTCTGGCTGTTTTTTAACTAGCAGTGGAAGCAATCTTGAGCCATCTGCCCATGCAAAAAGAGTTCATGATGAAATGCAGAATAAACTCAACTGTGTGAAAACTATCCGAAGCAAGCATAAAACAGCTAGAATGCTTGGTGATTTGTATCTACTGGCAGGTAACTTGATCTGCAGGTACACTGGAAGCAAGAGAACATTTTACTTCTGCTGACAAGGACTGCTCAGACAGTAGCTGATTTAAGTGACTTAATTTTATAAGCAATTTCAAATTTGCTTTTCTGTTATTTGAAGTGGTTTCTATCCTTACAATAGAGCAGTCCTCTCCCTCTTCTTTCCAGATGGACCACAGTTCAAGGATGTGTGCTTTGGTGGTTGGGAAGTGGGAAGGGAAAAGTGGTTGAGGACTGAAGTGTCCTTCAGTGAGGGCAGAAATGCTGCAGTTATTCAGCCATTCATTTAGATTTATTTAATTATTTTTATATAATTACTTATATAGTATAATATATATATAAACAGAAAATAAATACATACAGAGAATACTATGCATTAAACAAAGGTAGAAGCTGAATCCCTGCCTCTCTTAATCTCAGACAGATGAGGTCTCCCTCCCGATCTAGTACTGACTACTGATGAGATCTCCCTCCCAATCTAGCTAAACATACTGTACTGCCATACATAGTACTGCCCTTTGAGCAGTACTGACTACTGCTATATAACCATTAACCTCTCCCTAAACTGTCAGAACAAGCTGCTCTTAAATGTATCAGCAGTTCATGGGATTTTATGTTTTTTACAACCCTCTTCAGTGAGAATATGCTTTTCCAGAAAAGTGGGGTGGGATGTGAATAATTTGCTGGCCAATTCCAGTTCCTTTGCAAGGCAGGACTGTGACAGCTGTTGTGGACTGTCAAAGGAAACACAGTGCTGACATACTCAAGGGCTTCCTTCAGGCCCTGGAGAGGAAGGGCTGCTCACTACATCCCTCATTCTATCGAGCATCTTGCTCCTTCTCCTGCTTTCCAGGACAGTACACTGTAGTACATATAGTCACGTACACAGAAGTAGTTTTCCCTCCCCTTGTAACTTTGTGAACCCATACCTAGTCAGGACAGACCCTGGGAGACTGGTCTGCCACAGGCGGATGGGTGCCTGCAGCACTCTGTGCAATGGAGCTGCTATGGCATGCCCTGTGTACTGAGGGCAGAAACCTACTTGTCCCCCTCAGCACCATCGACTTCACCATGTCGTTTCCATCTGTCCTCACGTAACTTTTTCTTCAAAACCAGAAAGACCCTCACAAACTTTCAGAACAGCAAGAAGCACTGTGTGACGGCCAGAACCCACTGCCCATCTATGTGTCAGTCAATGTCCGGGACAGCTACAGCACCAATGATTTCAAAGGTAAGAATGATGTTTCAGACCCTGTGGGGTTAAAACTGGCAAATGGATTCCTGTGATTCACTCTTCTCTGCTTGGTAGTACTTGGAGAAAACAGTCCTGCTGTGTTAGTTGCTTTTTTGAGAAATAGCCACCATTTGTATGCCTTACAATTTTAACACAAGGGCTTTTTGAGATCAGCATTCTGCTGTCAAGACACACACAGTGGAAATCCTGCCAGAAAGGCCATTTTTTTAAATATTATCCGATGCATCTGAAATAAAAAAGTGTTGGAATTGTCTGAGAATTAAATACCACTTTTTGTCAATGCCCAGTTATAATTTCAATATGAAGAAAGACCGCATAGTTATGGTAAAGTTTGGGAAAGCATCCAGCCTCCCAACTGAATCCTTTTCTTTGCTCATTGTTCTGGTTATTTCTTCTTTTGCATGAGGAGAAGCAACTGGAGGAGGAGAAGAGGCAAAGAAGAAATCCAGATCAGTTTTTTTCTGATTGAGGAGAAAAAATTAACTACTTCTGAACGAAAAGGAAATTATGGTCCATGACTTTTCTATCCCAGCCTTTGCTCACATTGCAGCTATATCCTAGAATCATACAATGGTTAGGTCTGGAAAGGACCTTAAGATCAGACAGCTGCACTTCACTTGATGAGGGTATCCAAGGAAGACAAAGACAAGTTCTGTCTTCCTTATTACTACACATTAAGAGTATAATTGGCCTCTTCATAAAAAAAGGACTTCTGAAGAGCTGAGTTCCTGTCTGCACATAACCAAATTATTCAAGGGAAGTTAAATTAACTGTACTAATAACAATGGCATAACATTGTGCACCCTGGCAAAGCTTGGACTGGTGCATACTCAAAGGGTGTGTAAGAGCTGCAGCCTTTCCATGCTCCTGGTATGCACCTTGTGCCATGGGCAGCAGCATCATAAGTAGCATAACTGTTTCTGCCTCCCTGTTGTCAGCTTCTCAGCTCAGCTGCATGGCCCTGCAGGCTGCCATTTATAAGCAAGGCTTGGCAAATGCAGCAGAGCAAACAAAAATCAGACCAACGCATGCCTTAGCTGCCTCTCTTTCCACATCCACCTGAGAGCCTTCTAAGTGTTCTGATGTGGCTGTGTTGCAGAGTGGGTGGAATTCACGCCCTATGAGGTGGGACTTCCGAAGTATGGCGCGTTTGTCCGCACAGAGCATTTCGGAAGCGAGTTCTTCATGGGACGCTTGTTGAAAAAGCTGCCCGAGTCCCGGATCTGCTACCTTCAAGGTGATGTATTGCACTGTCCTGGTACAGAGATACTTTGAAGGGGTGTAGCAGTGTTAACTAGAGGGTAGATATTTCTGGTCTAAGGTACTGAATTCTGCAATGATAGTGCCTGCTAGCAAATGGGGTTGTATGGTAGTTTGTCCAAAAGAATACAGTAAAGAATCCTACATCTTTTTTTTTCAGTTTCTTGTCACTATCTTGGTGTGTACACTTTATTATTTTTTAGCATTAGAGATAGAGTATTTCTTTGATTCCTCTCTGAATGCATTCCAACAAATTTTGAGAAAGCAGGAACCCTGCAGCTATGCTTTCACTGTGAGGTTTAAGTTCAACTCCACACACAAAATCCCATCCACTGAAGATGTAGGCTGCCCAGGACAAAAAGAATGAGACAGGAAGCGAAGGGTCTCTGAATCTCTCTGGTCAGTCCCTGACTTGTACTCATGGGTTGTGTATAAAAATAATAATATCCCTTTACCAAGGAGTCAATCACTGGGAAGTGTTCACAGAGCAGTGTGAGTTTGATTTCAGTCATCTTGTCTTACACTTGTGCTGCTTAGAAGCTCCTTGGTTTCAGCTGTGCTGAATGGTCCATAATCCCAAGGGATATCTTTAAAATATTACCTCTTAGGCCAGCCTTTCTTACCTGGCCCATTAGTGGGAAATTAATTTTTTTATATAAGTTATATGCTCTACTGGCTTCTGTGCGCTTGAAAATTAAGAAGTCTAATTGTGTTAGACTAATCGGAACACATATTTATATTTACAACGGTAAATGAAATGGTGGCATTGTGTTTTATCAACAAAGGCACCATTTCCCCTTGTGGGGAGGCACGGAGGGGCAATCCTGAGTGTAGAAAACAGTGCACAGTGGAGTCGGAGCCCACTGCATCTGTGACCACCACATGCTGTGGTGTGAGATCTTGTCAAATGATTCAAGAGCCAGTTCATTCTGCTGTGGAAGAGTTCAGGGTGCATGAAAGCTGACCAGAGATGTACAGAAAAAGAAGCTGGTGTAAAGAAGACAGAGACAGAGAGGATATTTTTGTTATGTCTGCATTATCTGAGCTCTTATTTTGCTTCTCAAGTGAGTGTTTTTTCCTCTTTTACTTCTCTCCCATTCTTCTCTGTCTACTGTGCAGCAGAGCTGTGCAGTAGGTTAGATGCAGAACTTAGAGCAGCATGACCTGAACCAATGCCATAGAAAGTTAAGAGGAATTTAACAGCTCCAAAATTTAGAAATGTTTCAATTAGACTCATTCAAAAATTAATCCAGGAGGTGATAATAGAAGGAAAAAACAGTTTCTTGTTAGAATGTGTCCTTGTGTTCACTAATCCTTTTTACAGGTATGTGGAGCAGTATATTTTCTGTGAACCTATTACAAATATGGGGATTGTCCCACAGTTCAGAGGACTTCTGGAAGAGATGGACACAAGACAGAATAGAAGAAGTCGGTGAGTTATTATTAAGCTTTTCATTTGTGGTCACTTATTCTTCTGATGCCTTTTGGTATCATCCTATTAACTAGAATCCTCCTAAGAGACAGTGACTTCCCCTCCCACCATAAAGAGGAAGAGGGTAATCAGGGAAATCCTGGTCTAATTACTAGACTTATTAAAACTCTACTGATTAAAAAGCTCTGTCCTTAAGAGGAAGTTTTAGTGGGGTCTCACATTTCTCAGGAAGTGTTTGGCATTGCACATTCTCACTCAGCCATACAGAACCTAGAATCAGTGGCAGAGAATAAAGCTCTTTTTACTGCCTGTGCAGAGAAGAAACCAGAATATCAATCAATTAATCAATATTTCCTGTGTTTTTATTTTATTACTGAATACATCAATTACTTATTTGGATTCATCTTGGTGAAAAGATAAATGAGGCCCAGAGGGTATTTTCTGAAGCAATGTAGAAACCATGGGTTTATTGCTAAATCATTTAATATGATAGTAACTGCAATTACAGACATCCTGAAAATAAAGACATACATCTGCGTAATCACTGAAACCACCAACTCTTTCCTGCTGCATTGTCAGCCACTTGTTCTGGCAAAGCAGGTTGTGATATCAAGAAACCACACCTTGAGCCATTTCTACTTTTCACCCACATATGCTGCTGTGTAGCCACCCTGTAGATTCTAAATATGAAAGTATGCCCCAGGTTTTCCTGGGATGCTGACATTCTACTGATTAAGCATACACTCATATAGCCATGGGTAATCAGATAGAAGCCGCCACTCTTGACATAGACCCTGTGGTGTCCTGCTGTTGCCCATCTGACTCAGTGGGAGTATATGCTTCACCCCTATTTTCTCCATGCTTGTCTCTGTTTCCTGATACCTTCCTGTGAGGATATGTAACTTTCTGACAGGACACTCACTGAACCCCTTAATTTCCTTAGAGATGTCCCTTTAAAGACTGCTTCTGATGAACTCTTTTCAGGCCAAAACTTCAGACCATCAGCAGACCTTTGTCCAGCAGACACTTATCTCCTTCAGAGTAGTTTTTGTGTATTAAATGAATCATCCCAGAACAACCTCTGAGATCTCCTATGCCCCAGGACAATTAGAAATGAACTTCAGTTAACAACCAGTTCACCAGTTTTTCTCCCCTCCTCTAGATGAAGACCCAGTGCTGCCTACAAGACCCCACGAGCTGAGGACTCGCATGTACACTCCTCCTGGCCCTCTGTCCAGTGCCCTTCGGGGAGCATTGACTGACCGCTTCTCCGTGGCCCAGCACCACAACTTCCTGAAGGGCTACCAGCTGCATAACAACTACATGGAGAATGAGCACTTCTGTCGATGGAAAGGTACTGGGGACTTACATTTAACAGGCATCATTTTCAGGTGATTGGGGGCGGGGGGGGGGAGGGATTTAGGAAGGAACCCTGTCAGGCTTTGCAGGGATATAAAAATCTCTGAAAGAACATTTCTTTTCTGAATGGAGAGATGAGACTAAGACTTCATTCTTACTAGGTATTTAAGACTTTTTAGTCATAAGCATGTGTTTATGTGCTTTAGCTGAGATCTCTGTGGTCCAGACTGAGAGGGTAGGCTTGCAGCTGACAGAACCAAATTTTAAATAGCAAATAGCAGAGAGAACATGGAAGAAAGCTTTATTTGGAAAGACTGTGCCTCTAACTTCAGTTGCAACTGGGATATCCCAGAAAATATAACCTATGAGAGAAAGCTGGAAAGGAATGGGGCTTTGTAGTCCAAAAAAGAGGAGGAGGCATAAATTCAAACACAAAACAGGATGGGGATATTGTGTTCTACAAATAAGTAATGGAAAAAAGATGAAACAATGATTGAAATGAAGAAAGACAGGTTTAAGTTGTGTATTAGAAGTAGCTTACTGGCCTTAATGAATATGACAAATTACTGGAATTTCTTGCCTGGAAACTCAACATAGAGGATTTTTCAGACCAGGAATTTAGGTGGCATTTTACAGTCCCTCCCATCTCTATTTCACAATGCAATAGTATTTCAATTAAACTAAACAGGCCTCTGGGATGGTCAGTTCCACCTTGCATTTCTTTTTCCAGTCCAAATACCTGCAGCTCATTTCTTATGCCAAGAAATATTTTCCTTTTAGACACTGTGTTAGACTCACGTCCCAACCAGCTGATGGAAAACTCTGATCACCTGGGCATGATAGATGCTGGATTTTTCATCAATACCAGCAGTCCACCACTTTTAAGGCCTCAGAGGGAAGTGGATGTCATCATATATTTAAGTTATACTACTGGTTCACATACATCGGTGAGGAGGATCTTGTTACTACCGTCTTGTTTCTCCTTGTGAATGTCCAGCCTGTAGTGCCTAGAACAGCTTGCTATTTTAACTGTTCAGTTTTTAACTACTGAACTACATTTTTCACTGTAGTGATTAATACTGTTCCTATTTCTTCCTGCCATTCCTGCAGTCTCTCTTGCTGGTTTATGAACATGTTGAATGATCATTATTCAAGAGGATAAAAGTATGTCCTCTTCCAGAATGATGGGAAGAGCCTTTTCTGCTTTATGCTGAATTAAACAGGTTTCCAGACCATGCATAGGAAAATGAATAAGGATGAGGAAGTGATTTATCCTGACTTCATTTCAGCTTCATACATTGTCTAGATTAATCTTATGAAGAAAAGCTGCTGCAATATAAAGTGCTTTAGCAGAAATTGTTTTGTATTTGACAGTGTTCACTAGGAGATAGTGGAGAGTGAATAATAACACAGTACATAGTAGGGCATGATGTTGTATTAAACATTCCAGGGAGAAGGAACAGTATAGCCCAGCATTTCAGACTTTCTCAATAAAATAACAATCTCAATTAACACTGTTAATGCCTGCACAGGCAGAGACATGATTGCACATTTAAGCTTAACTTTCTTATCTCCTGGCTTCCAAGCGCATAATAGGGTACCTTAAACATTTTCTTTCTGTAGTTTTATTTTCTAATTAATTCTATACCATATATTTAAGCACAGGTCCATTCCTTTACTAGAAGTACATGGTAAACTTCTGCAAATTGTTCCCATTTTTTTTTAAATGGCAGTGTCTTGGATGAATTCTCTAACTGAAATCATGTTTACAGCTTGTGACTAGCATTCTGGTTACTGTCTCTGGTAATTATGTGTAGAGTAACCCTTGATAAGAAGGAACTCATCCTATGGATCTGAGTCACTAAACCTTAATACTAGATAACAAGTTGGGGGCTTTAAGACAACCAAATTGAATTCCAGTGCTGACCATTTCTGTGATACTCCAGTCTCTAGATAAGGCGTACAAATACTACTCAGAGCAGAAAATCCCATTCCCCAAAATATCTCTGACTGATGAAGATAAGAAAAATCTGAAAGAGTGCTACATCTTCCAAGATTCAGATTTTCCAGGATGTCCGATTGTGATTTTTCTTCCCCTCGTGAATGATACCTTCCAAGAGTACAAAGCACCTGGTAAGTTACAAGTAGCGGCAAAACACTAAACAGAAGACACCTCTTCCTGCTTTTCTGAGTCAGAGCCTTTTTCTCTGCTGCTGGCTGTCTTTGATGGCTGGATTCATGGGGGAGCACTTTAAGAAGTAAAACTTTTCCCTATCCCTGCCAAAGCTACTGTGTTCACTAATGTCAGCCTTGTGGCCCTACAAGGATAGACACAGCCCTTGTCTTTTGGATAGTGTTTACCTTCACCTCTTTCCCATTTGTAATATAATGTGTTACTAGCTAATCGCAAAAGTTTCCTGGGAAAAAGTATAGCTATCTCAGTTGTCCAAGGATTTTCATTCTACACTTGAGGAGGCATGGTGTCATGTGTGAATGGTGGGGGAGCAAGAACCTGGCTTTCAGGCTGAACTCCTGTAGTTCCTGTTGTTGATGCACAGGTAATTTTGCTCACGGTGCTGTGCTCAGGGCTTGTCAGTCTTTTTCTGCCAGGCCACCTGCTTTGTATTCCTCTCCTTTACTATCAGTTACTGGGATGCATTTGCTTTTCTCCTTGGCAGCAGGGAGGTAAAGTCTAAAATTCTGCTTTTGAGGAATTTGGGAGACACAGGAAATAGAAAGGCAGGATAGATCCTGGTGGCAGCACCCTGAGGACTGCATTCAGGATTGCAGGAACTAATCTTCTGTATTTTTCTTACTCCTTTCTCATAAATTCTATTCTGTTACTAGCAACTCACCTCCCTCACCCAGGGAACATAAAGGTCCCAGCTGCTCAGGACAAAACCTGCAGTGCACTGGCTATTGGAGTACTACCCTTTCAGGCTGAAATCCTTTACTGACCCATGGTTTTAATGAGGCAGATGTTTGAGTAAGCTTTAGATGACCATTACAATGGCATCCCTCACTTCCTTCTTCCCTCCTCACGTCAGACACACAGCGTTCTCTTGACCAGGGGTGGGGATACATGACCTCTGTTATTTGTGCATTTAAACCTTATAAACTTCCTTCCAGGGAAAAGTGCACCTCTTTGGGTTGCTGTGGACAGTTTGTCACTGACTGAGATAAACACCAGCAGCAACTTCTCTTTCCCTGCAGGTGTCAAGCGCTGTTGCTCAGAGATGGAGGAAGGACAACTTGATTTGAGCAGTCGTTGTTCCCCTTACTGCATGTTCTCAGTCAGGTACACGGATGAGAATTACCGCAAGCTGCTGAACCTCAGTGAATACAACATCCTCAACAACTCACAGATGATTAAGCAAGCCTTGCAGATAGCGATGGAAAGGAGAAGACAAAACATGTGCTAATCACCCCTCCAACTGCCCTTATCTTCTCAGAGGAGTTTTTCATGCTCTAGGACACAGAAGGGACATACAGTTTTGAACACTGGCAGTTCTGCACTACGGAAACTACCCCAGGTGGCTCAGTGGTTCGTTGGAGTTTTATTTTTCCATTCCCAAGAAGTGCCCTCTATAGGCAAAGACATGGCCTGGGACATTTGACATATGCTTTGTTCCCTAAAGTAAGGTTGTCTGTAGAACACTCTTTAACCTAAAATCCTTCTTAGATTTTTTAAATAGTGCTACCTTAAGACCAACTTATTATACTGTATGATATATAGGAAAATAATTTTTAGCACCATAGTGCCACAGTGGTAAACCCCAGCCAACACACCTACAGGACATAAGAAGGGGGTATAAACTTCTGCTCTCCCCAATTCTTCTTTGTGGAACACAAGGTGCATCCAACCCTGGAAAATGAAGAAAACCTGAGTCACGACTAGAAGATGGCATTGGATTCATGGGTCAACTCTGTTTCACAAGTGTCCTAAAGAACAGCTGCAGAGGCTGGAAATGTAAGAGGGACAGTGTGTGCACACAGCCAGCCCCATGAATCATGTTCACCTCCTGGCCTCTCTAAGGCTATACATAGATAGGAAGGAGCTACTTATGAGGAAGTAGTGTAAGTTTTTTTAAAGCAAAAGGTGTCACTTGGGCACATCAAAATTTCCTGTGAATTTGTATCACAGGTTTGATTGTTTTGTGTTGAGCCAGTATATAAAAAGGTCAACAGTTTATTTTGAAGCTTTCAAAATAAAACACCCTGGAGTTTTCTTCCCCAGTTGAGTTACTTCTCATATTGAATTTCCTTTCTTAAATTAAAAAGAAAAAGTGTTTGAAATGAAAATATTTTACTGCCAGTAGGCAATGAAAACTTCGTTGTTATTTGTCAACAAAAATGCTTATTAGTTCAGTCCTCTCCCTGTTCAAACTGTGCAGATAAACAGGAGCAAGTAGTCTGCAACAACTAAGACCATCTTAAAACAGTCTGGACAGATACTCCATGGATCTAGCACAAAACCACCATCAACATTTGTTGTGGATTTGCATTTTTAAAATTTCTTTGTTTTCCCTTTTATGGAACATGTCTTTTCTGAACTGTTGAAAATGCTGGGGTGACCTGTCAAAGTTATGAGTCCATAACAACCTTTGCATTGCAGGATTAAGTCGAATTGAAAGTACACTTTTTTGTAATGAGTTTTGTGTCCTAATGACAACTGGTAAACTTTTGAACAGAGTCTATTCAGTGAAAAAAAAGAATCTATCAACTAGATGTCATAGTCCAGGATTAAAATAAACCAGGGAAAGCGCTTGGGTAAGTTGAAACATTTCATGTTTATGTTCTATGAAACATCCTTTTTTTTGAAACATAGCTTTTTAATAGATTGCCTACCTCGTCAGCCCAGGGAACCCAAGCTGAAAAAACAGGTTTCACTTACAGTCAAATAACATGTTTGGCCGGGAGCAAAATGTCATTGTGAGGATTTTCATTTTGCCAAGAAGCAATGACGAATTATTTCTACAAATTGGTTCACAATGACTTTTGCCATTTATGATGTCAGACCAAACCTTAGTTTTTTTGCAGCTCTAGCCTAATGTCGCAAGCTTAAGGATCAGGGCATAAATGTTAACATTTGAAACTCTTTAGGTTTTGAATAAATACACACTTTTGCTGGGATTTTTTTGTTTGGTAGTTTCACTAGTCATAATCAAAAATATGATGCTTTGTGCTCTGCATATAACCCTGGGAATTGCCTCCATTTGAACCTGAAATCCCTGGTGTGAAAAACTAAACAGAGTTCATGGCCATAAACTTGTATGACCTCCAGCTCTGAAGAAATGTTATTTACATGCAAATATTTTGTGTATACAATACTGGACAATAAAGGCTTGTTTGCGAAATGATAATTCTGCCTTGCTCCACATATTCAGGCGTTTCAGTAATATGCTCCAGGTTCACAGTCTGTTCCTTGTTCCAGGAAAACAAAACTGTTGTTATTTCTGCAAAGAGCATAGAAAATAGTTGCTGTGAGTGTCATGGATAAAGGAATGTCTCAGAACCAGATTCAAGGGTACAAAGTGAGCCACAGAGCCTTCCTGCCATAAGGGCTGTCTCTGGTGTGGATAGCCAATGTTATTTGTGAAAAAGAGAGCTTTCTGGCCACTGGCACTGTAGGAGCAGCAGTCTCAGAGCTCCAGTCCTGGTGGACAGTCTGGTTTATAGCTTAGCCCTCCAAGGAGATGTCGTAATAAAGCATTGCCTTTAACTATGACTGAAATATGCAGAAGTTGCCAGGAGTTCTCTGTGACCTAATGAAAAATGCATTTCATTAAGCTACATAATTGCAGCTGGCGCATGGAGGAACCATGCCATGTATGTAGACACAATTCCTCATGGTGCTGTGAAGTAACATAGCCTTGAATGAATTTAAAGCAAAGAAAATAACATCAATGTAGAGCCACTATGTGCTAAGTGCTTTGACCATGTTTTCTAATGCAGTCTTTACAGTAGCTCCCTGAGACTAGATGCTTTCATTTCTATTTAACAGATGGTAGAACTAAGGCTAGGAGGAAGAAAGACCTCGCGGATGCTATGTGGAAGTGAGCCCAGATCTTAAAGATTTTCCGGAAGACAATCTTGCTCTT
>JAOEHY010032993.1:0-22438 GCA_025447955.1 Psilopsiagon aurifrons
AACCAGATCCTCTCCTACAGTGGGCCCAAGGTCTTCATTCTCACAGTCCCTGTGTCTGCCTTCCAAGACTTGAGTGGGGTGGTCAGAGCATTTGCCAGTGAGGGCTGAGGCAAAGAAGTCATTAAGAACCTCAGCCTTCTCCAAATCCAGGGTAGCCAGTTCTCCCAATAGCTTATGGAGAGGGCCCACGCTGTCCCTAGTCTGTCTTTTATTTGCAATGTACCTATAGAATCCTTTCCTCTTATCCTTAACATCCCTAGCCAAATTTAATTCTAACTGGGTTTAATTGGTATTATATGTTTTGCAAAGTTTTTACCCACTGGAGAGACTTGATCAGCTTATAGACTCCAGAACTACATCTGGTTGCTGTTTGATGCTACACGCAGGCCATCATTTTGGTCTGTAATTTCTTTTAGTTCATAATGTGAGAATATATAGGAATCCTGTTCTGTTTGCTCTGCCAAAATATGGTGTTTTCCTTTCCTAAATTGGTAAACCCCTAACTTTTTAACCCTCAAATCAAAACGTGGAAAATCTTTTAATGAAAGTCTGTGTGCAGCCTTCCTACTGCAAAGGGAAGGGGAGAAAAAGGCACTAAAGGCATTCTAACCACCAAAATTCCCAATTTGGGATTATTTCTGTTTTCTATATTGCCATTGTGTTAATGGACTAATCTCAGTCTTACTGAAGAGTCCATCAAGTTTCAGTTCAGAAAGTGAACTCTGTAAGCAAAAGTCTGATTATAGGTTTGCAGCTTCAGATCTGTGCCACCATTTATAACTCGGTTATACTTAGAATTCTGATATTTATGATGGTGATATTGTACTACCTAAGAAAATAAAAACCAGTAGAAAAGTCCAGTAAAAGAAATGTATCTTAAAATGCATGCATTCTCAATTAGGATGTGTTTGGGACCTTAAAAATGCTTATGTATGGGGCAGAACCATTGGCATTTGTAGTCTTCAAGTCCTGAGGACTGCTGCTTCCTAAACCAGAAATGTTCAGCGTGCTTCTAACTCATGCACCTTAATGATATAAAAGGAAGATGGCAACAAGACAAAGATGAAAACCAACAGCCCCCGAACTCTGAGCCATCCGCTTTCTCTGAAACGTGGTTATATGTTTTTCTGTCCAATTCAAAGCTTTTTATCCTTTCTAGTCAAACAGTAGAACACTGAATGTGTTTTTCGCTTATTAAAATTTTTAAGCTCACATCTGTTAATGTTATTTGTTTCTGTAGTTCAGGGTTGGTTTTTTTTTTTTTCCCAATATGTTTTAAATTATCACATTTCTTTCAATAATTGAGCTGGGAATTAGCAGGACTCACAGTTAATTGTGCATTTCAAAGCAAATGTGTAAGCTTCTGACTAGCGCTTGGTTTTTTTTTACTATTAGCTTGTTTTGGAGAAATTAGGTTGAGTAAAATTTTTCTTGTTGAACTGCTTTTCAGAAATGTGTTAACCTGTGTATTAGTTAAATGAACTGCTGGGCAAATTAATTGACGTTAACTAATTAAAAATAGTAATATTTTAAAGTCGTGTGCCTCAAACATATGATGTCTCAATGTAATTTGAAAGATACTTATATACGTTATGCTTCATACAGGCCTGAAGAGTATCCTACACATGGGGGTCAACCCAGGTGGTGTGTATATAAGACAAAAATGTGTATTGGTGGAAGAAGAGAGAAGTTCCAAAATATAGATTTAAACACAGGCTGGAAGCAGTCTAGCTTTATAGATAAATGTCTGGGGAAAAATGCTGTTTTTAAGATGCTAAGCCATCCCTGCCTCTGCATGCTAAATTGCAGAAATAACCAGCCTGTTAAAATAAAAGTAGTGCTAGTTGTCCTCCTCTTAAGCCCAATGAGTTTTGTGAAGTGGAAGTGCCTAATACTAAGCACAGTTTGATAATGGAAGCAGTTGCAAGAGTATCTCTAGCAATAACGTGTTGACAATAGAAATAAAACAAAGAAAGGACAATGATTAGGAAAATTGCTCTGGCTTTTGAGCCAGAAGAGACCTGCTGGCTCAAAAAGCAAAAGCCTCACTCAACAGAATGGGTTCCTTACAGAACGCAGTGTAAGGTAAGTGATGTGGAAAGATGCAGAAGATACAATCTTATTCAAACCGCACTGTAATATTATCCATACTTTTATTCATGTATTTATACCTAATACTGGAAAGCGTATATATGTTTTTTTCAGTGTAACTGTATTTAGCTTTATATTTGGTAGAAAGGTTACTGTGCAAAAATACTTTCCTAAATATTTATCTGAAGTAGTTTTTGGGATAGGAATGCTATATATATGTAAATATATAAGTTGAAGTCTATTGTGAGGGTATGCATACTATAAAATTATTAAAATCAGACATATAAAATACATATGTATTAAAATTATGTTAAAACATAAAGGTATCTTTTACATAGTGGCCAGTGAGTAATGCTGCAGTGTGAGTTACCCATGCTGGGCAGTATTGCCAAAACCCCAGCCATAACTGTCAGTGTTGATCTCCAGATATATTCCTGCCTCCAAATTAGGAGCTGATGTCCTCTCCCTGCTGTAGGAGTGCTGTTTTATTGCTGTTAGGACTCTTCCCTGTGTTTCTGCATACGTGGATATTTGGTTGATAACGAACGAGCAGTTGCTAGTCCTCTGGGAAGCTGTTTATGTGAACTTGATGGCTTGTTTGCAAAAGCAGAGCACAATATGCATGGCAGCTCTAACAAAATTAGCAGAGCAGTGATGCAACTGATTGAGAATCTGGAGGGATTATTTTCAAACTGCAAAAGGAGGAATTACAGGACTGGGAAGGACCTGTCCTGAAGCACTGAATTCACTCATCTGTCATGTCAGGTGCCCTTTCAGCCCTCTCCAGAAATGGTTTGAGCTCCATTTCAACACTGTTGAGATTTGTTTCTCTGTCTATCTGGATTCAAAGACACTGTGGGACCTTTTCAGTGCTCCTGTCTGGCAAGCTTATTTATGACCCAATTTATACCCGCTGGCTCTCAGCTCAGTACTGACCACAGGTTTCTCTCCAGCCCAGCCCATCTTTACCATTTACTGCTTTGACATCCCTGCAGCGGGCAACCATCTTCCTTCCCCTGGCTTTCCTTTTCCTTGACAGAAGGAAGGAAACTCTTTCAGCTCTCATGAAACATCTCTTCTCAGATGTAATTACAAAGACTGAATGTATGTAGCTAATTTAAGCAAGGAGTAACCTGATGGTGAGGGTCTGGAACCAGGGCATGTTTTGAAATTACGAAGTCTGAGAAATAGAAATATCGACCATGGACTAATGAAATAGAACATTTTAATGGAGTCTTTCAGGAAGAAGGCGGAAGACCCTGGCATCTCTGCTGGTAAATAGATGTCAGGATAGTTAAAAAAGTTATCGCTTGATATTTTTCAAGTTGAACTGTGCAAAAAATCCGAAATTAACTAATAGGGGAAAAAAAGTGCTCTGGGTGATGCAATCAACATTTCCTTTTTTAACCTCAGTATTTCTGTAATATAGCATTGATATTCACTTCCAGAAATCATGTACAGAGGTAGCCAGAAATAAATAGACTGCAGTGGAAACATAACCTAAAAAATGGTCTTGGATGTGATATACAGTCTCCAAGTGCTGTAACCAGAGGGGAGCCAGTGGGGGGGAATCATCAGCTAGTTTTTGCTGGGACAGAATTGGTTTTCTTCTCAGTAGCTGGGATGGGGCTATGTTTTGGATTTGTGCTGGAAACACAAGGACATTTCAGCTATTGCTGAGCAGTGCTTGCGCAGATTGAAGGCCTTTTCTGCCTCTCACACTTACCCACCAGCGAGTGGGCTGGGGGTGCAAAAGGAGTTGGGAGATGACACAGTCAGGACAGACCCCAGCTGACCAAAGGGATAGGCGTACTGTATGATGTCATGCTCCGCTTATAAAGTTGGGTGGAGAAGAAGAAAGAGGAGGATTATGTTCAGAGTGATGGCATTTGTCTTCCCAGAGTAATCATTACATGTGATGGAGCCCTGCTTTCCTGGAGGTGGCTGAATACCTGCCTGCCCGTGTAGTAGTGGGGAATGAATTCCTTGCGTTACCTTGAGCTGTCTATATCTCAACCCACAAGTTTTCTCCCTTTTGCCTTTCCCATTATCTTCCCCCATCCCACCAGGGAGCAGTGAGAGAGCAAGCAACTGCGTGAGGCTTAGTTGCTGGCTGGGGTTAAACCATGACGTTCTTTGCCCTGGAATCTTTAAGCTCAGCACCTAATACGAACTGGCCAGAATTTTCAGCTGGTGTTTGTGGCAGAAAGTACAATCTTAGAAGCACGAAAGTATTTCTGGATTAATTTTGATTTTATGCAGTGGTTTATCTCTTGTGAAGAGATGATGTTTCAAAAGTTGAGGAGAACTTAGTATTGGCATTTAGAAAGACGTTAAATATGATACATAATTTCTACTGGCTCAAGTTCTGTTAATATAACAAAATATTATTTAACCCAAATCAGTCTCTACAAATTCCTATTTGCCCTGTTTCTTATGTAACACACTCATCATAAGAGATAAGCTTCAGTGAAGTGCTGGTGAACCAGATTGCTGCTGTGATACTCTCACAGCCAGCTCTGAAAATTTTTACTGCTGGGAAAAAGAGCAGGAGAAAGTCAGAAGATTGATGTTTGATGGCATTTAATTAAAAAATAAATATATTGTTGGCAGTCTAAAGAAGTAATCTGTTCTGGTATAATTACACTTCAGTAATTATCTTAAAACCCGTCATCAGCTTCTGTTGGTTGGGGGGAAGTCGGAGTTTGCCGTCCTTCAGCTCATAGCCCTCTCCTTTTCTCTCCCCCAGCATCCTCCGAGCCAGCTCCCCATCCTCAAATGACTTTGGTACCCACGTGTCCTGCCGCCTTGCCATCATGGTGTTTCATTGATAGCTGCCCGGCTGGCCGAGGAGCCCTGAGCAGCAGGCAGGGGCAGCTGGCAGCTGGCATCTGGGGGAGCTCAGCTCTGTCAGTGCTGCTCTAATTGGCAGCCAGCCACAGCAAGCTGCTGTGCAGCAGCCTGGTGCAGCTTTCAGACTTGGCATGGTGCAGCTGCAGCCTCAGGTAGCAGAGGAGGCAGAGCAGTTGTGAAAGAGGAAACTTGGGTACTGCTCTTTGAGCAGAAACCTTTGCTTCATACACCTGAATAAATATCATGGGAGGGCTTATGGCATCCACTTCAGCTTGGCATATTTCTGCTGCTCCTCCCCAACTCTGACAAAAGAGCTGCAGTTAATGTGGGAGGCAGCTGAAGTGAGGCTGCAGAGCGAGGGACCTGGCAGCCAGAGGAGGGAGGGTGGTATCTGAACAGGGGCTGTTGCATGCAGAGGTCAGCGTAGGAGAGGTAGACCAGACAGCAAGGAGGTAGCCTGCTATCAAGGTAGTAATGAAAGGGAACTGTCAAGATCACCTCATGCTTCGTTCACCCTTAATAAAATATCACTTGCTTTAATATGTATGTAATAGGAGGTGAAAGTTGTTGCATGCCAACTAAAAATCTTTTTCTCTAGATTAGATTCACTATAACCTCTTCTACAAGAGGCTTCCACTTACAATTTCTTTTTATTTGGGTGGTAGATATGTTACACCCTTTTCCTGAGCAGGACTGCAGGTAGCCTGCTGCGATTGTGGCGTTCTAATGAAGCTGACGTGATTTTAGTTTCTTTCTGTCAATTAAAGCAAAAGATGTACAGGTATATTATGAGCAAGTTGTGTCACCCTCAAGATGCTGCAGATTTACAATTGTATTGGAGTTGGAGCAAGCTACCAAAGTTATTTATTTACAGCACCATAACAGGAGAGATGATGGCTATTTGCTTTAGCAGTATTGGTCCTTGTCTTTAATCTTTAATTAACTTGAATTTGACTAGATCTGCAAATAGCAGATGGTGAAGTGTTTCCAAATTGCTGCTTATCATCTGCTTCTCACATACATAATTTGTAAGAATATAAGTATAAAGAAGACACATAAAAAGTCCTCAGCACAGTACTCCCTGATAGTGGGGAGTTGGGTTCATTTTTCTTTTGGCAATTAAGTTTAACAGTGAGCAAGAGATTAAATACAACATTCACATAATAGAACACTTTCATGATTGATTGTTTGGGGTTTTTTTGAGAACAAGCAAATGTACAGCTACCCGAAAACTTTGCGTTGCATTAAACCAAATGGATAATTGATCTTTAGCTGTGTCATAATCAAATGAAAATGTGTAGTGACCTACAGATGAGGCATTTCATCTTTTTCAGGTGCTAAGAAATGATGCCTCTTTCACTTGCAGTGGTGCTTCTGAACTCTGACTGGGTGGTAGTAGTTAAATGCAAAAGGGGGAAAAAGGGCTCATTAAATCCAGGAGTTCATTTTGGGGATGGGTTGGGAGCATGGTGACTAACTTTACCTGGAAGGAGTACACATAGTTTTATCTGTTGGCTCTGAGGAAAGCCTGAATTGTAGACTGTTTAACAGCATCTGTAAAAGCTCTCCTTTGTTGCCGAATATCTGTTATTCCCTTTAAAAGAAAAAAAAATATAAACACTAATTTAAAAGTAAAATTGAAATATTGATAACTTGCTGCTTGGGCAGTTGCTCATCTCCTGATTTAAAGATGTTTCATATGTAAGGCTGGCTTTGCTTATGTTTTTAAGATGTTAGTCTGTAGATGGTATAATCCTCAACTTTAATGGTATAGTTGCTGTAATACAAATATGGGATTATATCATCAGGGTTTTTTAAGGCAGTGAGTTGAAGCTTCACTGTGTGGGCTTGACTGTATTGCTTTTAAAGAAGCTTCACCATCCTCTTACTTAGGGATCTTTCAGTCATGCAAGTGGGAGATGCCCGCATGAAAACAGTGCGGCTGCAAGATGGGGAATGAAATTGCTTCTGTCCTTTAAGAATTTATCTCGTTGTAAAAGCTTTTTATGCCAGAAGACATTAACTCATTTTTTTTATCTCAGGAGCAGAACCTTACAACACTCAGTTTAACAAATGCACAGCTGAGCAACATATATCCATTGAAGCAACAGACTTCAGGGAAAGACTTTTAGGGGAAGGAGGGAAGAAAAAAATGAGTTGGGTTTTTTATCCATTATCTGTACTCTTTAGCAATATTTTATTAATGTTTTTTATGGTTTCTTAACTTTTCAATTCCATTCTAATTAAGTTTGCATTTAGCGCTTACTCATTAATTCTAACTGATATTTTTCATACTGTCAGGGTTCTGCACTTATTTTTTCTGTCTGGTAATAGGCATGTGGAAAGCTACATTTTGAGTGTATGGGTTGAAAATGAAGGCATGAATTTCGCCTTCTTCACAGGTCAGTCTGTCATGTCACTTAAAAAAAATCCATTTCCAAAAGAGCTGGTTACTCTGAGCGATATTCTGGTGTGCTTGTACTGGGGGGGGAAGATGGGATTCCTGAAAGGGAATAAGTGAAATAAGTTTTGCTGAGTGTGGTTTGGGAAGTTGGTTCACTTGAATCAGAGTAGGCCTCAGAACTTAGATGGTGTCAGTTGTGTTGGTGGGAGGCTGGTGGAAGTTGGGGGTTTCTCCTCCTGTAGGTAATATGCATGTGGGTAGTGTGGTTTCCATCTTCAAAAGAAATCCACAGTAAGAGCCATAGGTAAGCGAAAAAGCTTATAATTTCTGATTGCTGTCATGTAAGTGTTCGAACTAAACAGATGGACAGCCCAGCTTTTACATTAGGAGGTTTATATGTACTCCTGTCACGTTGTATGTAACAAGATGGACTGTGACTGGTGTAGTTTTTAGTTGGGTTTGGGTTGCTCTGCTGACTCAAATCTTTTAAGTAACTATATAGCTGAAATGGTGGGATGGTGACAGCTAGGGCCCTTAGATGAAAAGGAGAGGCCATTTCATGATGTATATATAGAGACCTTGGTCTGGATTCAGCTTCCCTTCATCCACCTCAGCTAATTTCTTTCATCTCCTTTTCCAGGCAGTAGATAGTAACATGCATGTGGGGCACAAATCCAACCTATTTAAGATTTGTGCTGTAGATTGAGCTAAATCATGCCATCAAAATGCTGGTCAAGGTTGTTTAGAGATACTAGATTAGTCATGCACATCTGTAGGTGACCATATGTTAGGGATGAGCTTTGCCTGGATGGTCTTGCAGTTGGAGCCCTGGGAGCATGTTTTGCTTTAGAACAGTGTCTCAGAGTTTTGTTACCTCTGGAAGATTCAAGGGAATGTGAAAAGGTGTTTAATGTAGTTCATTCTGGGATGGTCAGAGGTGATTTCATAGTCTGGGTTTTTGGGCAAAATGAAAAATAGGCAAGCAAAGAATATGGGAACATAGTGAAATTTGCTTGCAGTCATGGCGAAGGCTTATGGCAGAGCTAGAAACGTTTAGAACATATGAGAGCCAGTCCTCTTGAGTGAACTGACTTTTAGGTTAAAGGCATAAAGAGATAGGTTGGTCTAGCTTTGATGTTCAGTATATTAGGTTATCTCTGGAAGGCTAAGTATGACTTGGCTATAATTTTATGACTGGGTCAGGCAGAGCTAGAGGAGCTCTTTTTCATCCAGGTTTTAGCATACTGAATGTAAAGAGGTGTTCAGTAAAATAAGGGAGGTCCAACATTTTGAGAAAAAAAACATGGCTGCATCCCCGTTTTGAAGACCTCCTGGTTCAGACAAAAGCATTAATTCCTCTGTTTTGTATTTTACTTGGAAATTAAAGTATCTGATACATTGATCTGAGTTTCAGCTGCTTTCTCCTGAGTGCTGTGATGGTTATGCTTCCTATGCCAATCTATAGATAGATGTGTAATGTCCTATATTTTGTTTTCCAGCAGAGGAAATAAACAACTCTTGTAACTGTTAGACATAAATAAATACTGGAAACCTGCTTTTGCAAGAAAATCATGGGGACAGCAGTAAGCTGAACGGATTTACATTGAAAAAGCAGGTCAAAACCAATGTACATCTGTAGTTTTTAAAACCTGACATTTAATTTCTGTTTTGTAAATCCCTGCCATTAATGGGGGATAACATGAGATCTTAAGCGGTAGGAAAAATTCTTGGTTGCAGATTCAGGTGTAGTTGGGGTTTGGGCTAAAACCTCCTTTTCTCATGGCCTGCATTTCATCCCAGTCCCCAAAGAAAGTGACAAGGAAGAAGAAAAGTGATGTAAAACATGGCTGGAATTAACACTGTGTGGATGAAATGTGTTTGTTTTTTTGTGTTTTATTACATGACCTGAAGCTAATTTTGAAAGATGATGTTTAGCAAGAATTGCTGATAGAACTGAGTTGTCACAATCCCTTGTATGTGGGAGTGTTACAGGAGTACATAGGAGGGGAAGAAAGCCCCTTGGAAGATCAGATCACCGCTGATGTTGGGGTGCAGAAAGTGGTGGACAGGTCTGTTTGCACAGCAGACTTGTTTAAAAAATTGGAGATCATCCACTTTTTTCTCTATATCCTTTGCCTTCAAACCGTTAGGAATGTCTTTGACTCCAGTGTAGTCTTACAGTGTCAGGAGAGATGTGGGTAGTAGTTTATTGCTGTTCCTGTTACCTTTCAAGTTTGCCATTGTGTGTTTGTAACCCTGCTGGGTTGCGCACAATGGCTTTATCTTGGCATCTGCTTTGTTTGCTGTAAAGCAGATGAAAAGCTGTATAGTTCTAATGGCTGGGACTTCCAGAGGGTGTTTAAAGTAGATGAGAAGGTGCTGTGGAGGCTAGCAGTGCCATCGCATGGCAGTCCCTCAGGCAGTGCATTCTGCTGCATTCAGAGCAGGAGATGGGCATGCCATTCCTCAGTCTTGTGCTGATTTCTGATGGTGACCAAATGAAGGGCACAGGCAGGGATTAATTTTATTGATTGTTATGAACAGTGTGCTTGGAATTTGTTCTTCCTTCTTGCTTCTTTTTCCAGTAACAGTAATGTCAATGCTCAGAGAAATGAAGTTTCTCATGCCTTCTTGCAGCTGTCTATTCTATTCGAAGAGATGTGCACCATATAGGGATAACAATATTAAATATGAATAGGAAGGACAGTGATGGTAACCACTGAATAGCAAGGATATCAGAGGGACCAAGTATTTAAAGGATAAGTATTCAAGTGGCAAAGTTCTTCTGGGGGGTGTGTGTGTGTGTGTGTGTGTGTTCATTTGCATCTTCCAATTTTGTGAATATAGTGCTTAAGAGAGAGGTTTTGCAAGGCCACATCTTTTTTTTCCTCTTGATAATCCTTGAAATCGAAATATTAAGAAATTAGGGCAGTAGGGGATACAATACAGTGAAATGGTCTTATCCATCTTTTTTTGTTCTTGCTGTAACTGATTACAAAGTTCTGTTAAAACAGAAAATGAGAAGTGCTGACTGGCCTTCTTATTATGGAGGTAGCAGTATCACACCTGAAACCTGTCATTAGCTAAATTTAATTTCCAGGAACATGCTTGTGGGTTTCTTTCAGGAATATAGACATTTTAAGAATACTCCCCTCACTCTGTTCTGCTGTAGGTATATTTAAATCAAAACCTGTTTCTTTTTACAAGAGCGAAGGTGGTTTATCATGTTTCTAAGGAAAACTACAAATTGATTTCTTCCACTTAATCATCTGCCAGACATAAAAAAGATACTTAAGTACTGATAACCAACTGATCAATGTGCTGTGTGTTCTCTCTCTAGTTTGGCCGTTGATAGTAATCTAGGGTTTTTGGTTCACTGGGAGTGAGAGCATGGTAAATTTTAACCCAAATTTGCTGCTTTCTTTTTGTTGAGTTATTGGAAGTGCTCCTTTTTGGTAACATCTGTTTAGGCAGTAGATGGCCCTGTGTTGATTGAATCCCAGTAAAACATAACATTTACTCATGATATCATTAAATAATTGCCTGGTTAGCTTCTGATAGGATCAGGCCTATGCTGCAGCTTTTGTGTAGCTGCACAATATGATGGAGTAGATAACAACTTTCAGTATGTTTTGTTCTGTAACAGATTAGTACCTTTTCTTTTGGGTGCTGGGATTGCTTTTCCTACTTGTTTTAGGATTGTTTCCTGTTGTCTAATATATAACGAGGGCAAAGTAGTTCTAGGTTTATTGTTAAGTTAGTGTATGTGTGTATTTAATGCTTTAACTATCTGCTGAGTGAAAATGACAACTGGGAGACCGATTCCATATCTTTGCTTAACTCTTAGTGTTATTAAGTAACACTTTTTTGTGACAAAAGAGAATTTGGGGTGCTTAGAGGTAAGATTTATTTTTTATTTCCTAACTAACATCAGAGAACTTTATTTGCAAAGATACATCAAAAGATGCTTTTAAAGCATCATTGAGTTATGCTTTTTTTTATCATGTTTCATCTTCTGTCATCATAAAGATATCAGTGGGAAATAATGTGAGATTAATGAAAATGATAAAGAGACTAAAAATCACTATAGTACAGGTATAGGTGCAATAGTCACATCAATTCATGCAGTTGCGCTGTCTTTTCTGCGACCACTCTATTTGGAGTGACAAGAGATTCTGGAGCACAGGCTGGTGCCTTTTCTGGTTTTGTCTTTCCTGCTGTTTGACCTTCTTGCATCCTCCACTGCCATCTCCCTTAGCTGATCTTCTCCTTGCTGCCGGACTGAAGTGACAGATTCATGTCGTTAGGCCTGTCACAGTCCATGTGCAAACAAACCAGCATCGCTGGGTGGCTGTTGGAAGCCATGTACTTTCAGAGCGAGAAAGGAAGGAACTTTGCTGGCACTGCACCTCCCATAAGCCAAGGTCTGGATACTCAGTGCTGCTTGTGTCCTTCGTGCCATGTACTTGCAGTTCTAGGATAATTTCTTCTCCTCTTCTCCTCTCCTCCCAGTCCTGAAAATCGGGACTAATATTCTGGGAGGATGCACTACCAGTGAAAGACTGTTGAAGTGTGATATATGAAGATATTATTAATGATACCATGATGAACATGTTCCAACGGGTTGAAAAGTCATTAAAATAAACATTTTGGTAGCCAAGTGTTTTATACAGGCTTCTGAAATGCTCATGAGTATGAGTTTGAACAGCAAGAGCACTTAGGCAAACAAAAAGGGCACAGAGAGGTGTGGTACTGCTCTTTTCCTGTAGTTGGAGAGTGGATGAAGGAGAAATGTTACCTGTGTGAAGAAGTGAGACCAAAACCAATCAGAGTTAGAAGAGGGAAAAGAAGTCTTCCTCAAATCTAGTCTTTGAATTTCTAATTGAGATCTCTTTCTCTGTCTCTTGCTTTTTGCTACAAGCAGTATTTCTTTAAAACATTGAAGACAGATGATACTGAAAAAAACCACAAAGATTATCACAGAAGAAAGAGATTTTTTTTTTAAATGTTAAAAAAGAATAGATTAACTTGTAACTTGCCATTTCACATAATATTTTGATAATTTCGTTTGTACCTGTTCTTTATTACATTGAAAAAGTATTAGCTGCTGAAATTGATGGGCACAGAGATGACTCCATTGCTGTCTTTTACTGTAGCTATGCATTGCATGAAACCAAAATATGCTGACTGGAAGTTTTATTTTTGATTTCTGTGGCTGTTGATTTCATCTTTCATGTGTTAGGCCTTAGACATTAATGTAAGCTTCAGCCATGTATGTTTAAGTTTATGGGAAATTCCTCCTTTATTAATCTTCAGTAACTTAATTGCATGCCCTGCGCTGTCTCCTTGTTAGGCAGAAGCTGCTAAGTGAGATTTCTTAGGAAGTGTAAGCACCAAACTGTTCCACTGCTTTTCCACTCTGCTCTTACCTCCCTCAGGTATGTGGAGTCTCACCAGATCTGCCAGTCTGTGTGTTGTTAACTCCTTTCAAAATAAATGCCTATGCTTTAGAGCTCATCAGGCAGGAGGAGGGCCACAAGGATGATCATGGGACTGGAGCACCTCCTGTATGAAGACAGCCTGAGAAAGTTGGGGCTGTTCAGCCTGGAGAAGAGAAGGCTGCGTGGAGACCTCATAGCAGCCTTCCAGTATCTGACGGGGGCCTGCAAGGATGCTGGGGAGGGACTTTTCATTAGGGACTGTAGTGATAGGACAAGGGGGTTAAAACTTAAACAGGGGAAATTTAGATTGGATATAGGGAAGAAGTTGTTTACTGTGAGGGTGATGAGGCACTGGCTCAGGTTGCCCAAAGTGGTGAATGCTCCATCCCTGGCGGTGTTCAAAGCCAGGCTGGACAGAGCCTGGGGTGACATAGTCTAATGTTGGAACTAGATGATCTTAAGGTTCTTTCCAACCCAAACCATTCTGTGATTCTATGATTACTAGTTCATCCTGTATTGAGGCTGTGGTAGCTAGTAGACTTGAAATTTTATGAGATAGGGTGGAAGATATGTTGGCAAAAGCAAAAGGATATCTTGTGAACATGGAAAGGTATTGGCAAAGAAGGTATTAGCTTTCTCTTGTGCTGAAATGACATTCAAATGATCTCACTCTAGTTTTTTAAGTAGCGTGGCTCAGTACTTGTTCTGAAGTTAGAGTTCCTTATTTTGCATTCACTTTGAGCCAAGTCCCTGATAATAGATCTAACTGCCATTCTTAATGGAGTCAAGAACAATAAAACAAGGACGAAGTGTGATGTGTCGTAACAGAGTGAAACTGGAATCAGGTCTGTTACTGCGAGAGACATAATGGCACATAGCTCATTCCTGCATTCAGGCTGCATCATCTCAGGATAATGATCTCTGTGATGAGACAAAGTGTTTCTGAGAGCGGCTGCCAAAAATGAAGAGTATGAGTAAGACGGGGGGTGTTTTTCCCCTTGCAGAAAAGTACTGTGTTCCATAACCCTAAATGTCAAATTAAACGGTAACTTCCAACATTTTGTAATAGGCAGTATCAACTGCGGAAAGCTGGAAACCTTGTAAAAGGTATTGGAAAAGTAAGATGGGATTTCTGCTCCCTGTTGTGTTGGCTGTATAAATGATCTGGAAGAGCAGGTGAACAGTGGGGTAATGAAGTACTAATTTATTCAGGGTAGTTAAGGGCCAGCTCTAAAGAATTGTGCAGTTACTTCACAGTCCTGCTTAGCTAAGCCTCAGAATTGTAAATGAAATTCAATATTGAGAAATGTGACTGTGCAGATGGGAATGAGAAACATGAGAAAATTGCTGTTCTACCATGCTAGGCCCTGACCTGGCTCTTGTCCCTTAGTTGTTGCTTCAGGATCATCTTCCCATGGGTAGCTCTGGGAAGGCTGAAGCTTGAAACACAGTATGGTTGAATATTGCACAGCAAATTGAAAGGCAGATATCACTAGGGGAAAGACAAAGAATTGAGTCATAAGACATCATTGTGCAGTGGTGTGCCCACATCTTAAACATTTACAGCAGTTCCAGACTAGCATGCAGTGTAATTAAGCTATAGGCCTGTCTGCCACAAGCTGTTCTGAATGTTATGAAAAGCTATGATGAAAGTTTGCAAGAATTCAAAAAGTAAATTAAATATGTGAAAGACTGGCACAACCTTCCTGAATTCCAGGTATTTCTGTTTCTCTGCTTTTAAAATTAGGAGTTAATAGTAATATAACAAAAAGCTTGGTTGCCATATGACGGTGATGCTTGTTTATATAAGCATAGTGAGATATTAGATACGTTTTGATATGTTAGGTTGGAAAAAAAGAAAACCAAACCCTAAATAAAGAAACAAAACCCTACAAACCCCAAGTATCCTCATACTATGACAGCTATAATTCCCTGAAGACTGACATGCCATATTACTCATGCTTCTTCCTAAGAGGAAGAGAGTAGTCTAACTGGAATATCCTTTTATTAGAGGGGAAAAATTGTTAGGAATTTTTTTAGAAGCTCTGAGGGTGAATGCTGTGTGACTTCCGTGGCAGAACTCAGGGAGCTGGATTAATGCAAGTTACCAGATGTTCAGGGGTTACTTTCCGTTTTGGGGAAGAGTAAGCCTTTCCTTGGACCTAGTTTCACAAAAAGGAAGCAAGCAAGCAATGGTAGAAGTATCAATAGTGTAGAGGCAAAGGCAGGCAGTAGAGCCTCCTGTTTGCAAGGACTTGCTATGCATTACATATGAACTTATCTTTAAAAAGTTGCTCAGTATTTACACCAAAATAACTGTTTGGAAATAGTGTGTTGCTTGTTACTGCTGCAGGAGAGGTCATTTGTTGGGTTTGGATGTGGTTTTATTTTGTGCTTTTGCATTCTAAATTAACTAAGCCAGCATATTATTCAGAGAAACATGCCTGCCTTTATTCTGTACTTGCTTCATAGATGTGTTCATTCTGTGCTTGTGGTTTTTGCTGTTAGGGTTTTTCCAATATGTGCTTTTGAAGGGCAGCAGAGCTGGTGAGGGGTCTGGAGCATGAGTTTTGCAAGGGAACGGCTCGGGGTGTTAGGGTTATTTAGGCTGGAGGAAAGGAGGCCAGGGAGACCTTACTGATCTCTACAACTAGCTGAAAGGGGTTTGTAGGGAGGTGGGTGTTGGCCTCTTCTCCCAAGTAACAAGGAATAGGGCAAGAGGCTGTTGCCTCAAATTGTGCCAAAGGGGGTTTAGGCTGGATATTAGGAAAGATTTTTCACTGAAAGGGCTGTCAAGCGTTGGGACAGGCTGCCCAGCGAAGTGGTTGAGTCACCATCCCGAGAGATATTTAAAAGACGTGAAGATATGGCACTTCGGGACATGCTTTAGAGGTGGATTTGGCACTGCTGTGTTAACAGTTGGACTTCATCTGAAAGGTCTTCTCCAACCCAAATGATTCGATGAGTACTAGAAAATGAGGGGGACAATGTGTTTCAAACACTGTGTTTGAAATGTTGTTTCTCAAGTAATCAGGTAGAGTTAAATGGTGTGGATGTCTGCCTTCATTTGTTAATGCTAGAAAAATGCAAGATGCAATGCGATTGATTTAAACTGGTTCAGTTTAAATTCCTGAGGAAAGGATTTTAAGCTGTCTGCATTGTCCTATGTACATCTAAGTATACATTTTGCTTTTTGATAGTAGGTTTTTCTTTTTCTCTGTGTCAATATTTTTACAATAAATATATCTTCAGTATACTGCTGTTTTGTGTTTTACTGGAAAATGTATGCAGTTAGTTCAACTGAGTGAAGTGTTGGTGTTTCACACAACAGCTCTCCTGCAATGAGAAGTAATGCATTATTATTGGTTTATAGACCTGGTGCAGTGGGAAGCAGGCCTTTTGCTGTTGTGCTGAAATGTCTATCTGTAACACAAATTAAAATTAAATCTAATTTTGAAGTTGCTGTATGTGAGTAGTGCTGGAGCTGTGATTTCAGTGTGTTCACCTCATTACTGGGGAAGAATGAATTTGGATGCAGTCCACTGTGCATCCCAACAATTTCAGGGTGAAGTTTGAAGGCAGAGGGACTGCTGTGGAAACTAGATCAGTTCTGTTTTGCAGGACCTCTGCCAAGGCCCTTAATTTGTAGAGGAAGGCATAGTACATTTTATCTATGTTGTGGCATTATAACATAAAGCACAGTGACTCATTATGGAAAAGATGGATGCGCAATATTTTCTTTCCATTCTCTGTGACTCTGTGAACTTCAGAAAACGTGATCATCATTCCATGCCTTGCATTTTCTGTGTGGAACAGCATTTCTTCTTGCTTGCTGGATTAGGCCAAACTTTTTAGGTTTTTGTTTTTCCTCACAAAAGCATAGCTCCATACATAGCTTCTAGCCAGGAAACTTTCTGGGATTCCATTTGGAAGGTTTTAAGCATGAGGGGGGTAAAAAATAGGCAAACAACTTAACTCGCTTGACATCTGTTGCTAAAGTTGATGTGCGTAAATGTGTCAGATCATTTTGGCTGCCTGCAGAAGAGGGAAATACTAAACCCATAAATTCAGTGCTGTTTTGTTTGTTCTGTCAGCTGAGGTTGCCAATTCAAGTGATGATTACTGGTTAAGAGTTTGTGATTCGGATTAGCAGGTCTCCCTGCATATCTGCCCCTGACTATAGTCAGGGTAGATTCTGACAGTGATACTACCAACATATGAAGTGTAAGCGTAGGAATCAAGTAATTTAGGAATAGCATTTTTGTAAGACTGAGAATTTAGTAAGTAAGGGTTCCCCCCCCCCCAAAGGAGTTAAATCAGAATCCATTAAGTTGTAAAGCTTTAAATGTAGAGATCATTCTTTTGCGTTTACTGTTAAGTATTCCTTTTAATATTTAGATATCTTTAAATGATTAGGGCAGTGACACAGGTTTTAAGATCTTCAGGTAATGAAAAAAGACTGGATATCCATGTACTGTGATTCTTTAATGCATCAGGGCACAGTTGTAAGCCAGGTTTGAGTTTGAATTCAGAGGCCTTAAAAGTGTGATAACTGCCCTCATGCAGCTGAGTCTTTTGTTTTTCAGGTGGACAGGCTTTTTGTAAGGTTAAGTCTATAGAAGGTAACATCAAAGCAGGGGTCTGAAAGAGCTTGATGATGATGCTGGTTTTGCCAAGCACATTGTGTGGCAGTTGCTTGGGTAGAAAATGGCAGCAATGCTAGAGTAAAAATTAACATTACAAAAAAATAATGATTGTTTAGCTTCTAAGGTTCAATTCTGAACCTCATATGCTAAATTCTTAGCTATACTAAACTACTCTGAGGAAGGGTGGAAATTATACCACTGTTTACATCTAGGAGAGCAGGGAATAGTTTGAGACAAACCCTTTAGTGCCACATTGCTACTTTTTGGATGACAGTGCAATTAGTCCAGCAATCTTTGAGGTTACTGTTTGTCTAATCTTTAAACAAATGAGAATGTGAAGGTTATTCTGTGACAGCAACCTGATCAGCAATGATAATAGTTGAGAAATTAGAGTTTGAGCTTGCGGACTTGTCTACGTCTGGATAATGGATGGATTCTTTGTGCTTTGGGAAATTCCCAAAGGCAGTCTTGGACTTTGTTAAAACGCATTCAAGAAATTAAGCACAAAGGGTTTTGTTTCTTGCGTGCTAAATCCTACTTAGTAAACATTAGTATCTTTATGTTCTTAATGCTAAGATAATACTAATCTTAGAAAAGGCTTTGTGTCATACAAATGTAATATATATTTTTACTTGCCTTTCACTTCCATGACAGTAGGCTGCGATTTTCTACTCCTTATCAAGTCACCGAACAATTTGATACTGCTTGATTCTGCAGAAAATGATTCAGTTGAAGTGCACTTAATTTAATCTCCTCTGTTTCACTGTGTATTTGATAAAAGATAATTGAAAATGCCTCAAATTGTGCTTCAGAAAGTTGTACTTGTAGTGAAATCAGGCTTTGGTTTGCGCTTTTTTTTCCCCCTGCTCCTTCTTAAAGGCCAACAGATCTTATTTGTAATGTGAATTATGCTGGAAAGTAAGCCATTTAGGGAACTCAGTCCAGAGCTCGTGGAGCAGCCAGTTGAGTCTGCATCTAAAAGATAGTGCATTATTCACTATCCTACAGTGGGAATATGGGATTGGTAATCCAACCAAATTATCGCTGTGAGGGGGATAATAGTTGATTCAGTATCCAATGAGTTCTAGATTTTTTTAACAAGTCTTTTTTTTGTTCAGTTGTGGAAGTAACTTGGAAAGGGTGAGGGGAGTACATGAAAGCTTGGGGTTGGTTTTGCTGCTTAGTTCACAGATGATAGCTTGCTGGAAGGCTGATCAGGGTGCTGATTCTGTAGGGCCGAGTTCTTTACCAGTTAACATCCGCTATTACAGTAATCTTAATAGTGTGAAGAGTAAAAAAAGGCGACTCTTTGCCTCATGTGCACGTCCCCAGCTTTTCTTTTTTACTGACTCTAATTGAGTGTAGGGTGTTCTGTATTTTTCCTGGTAAGACAATACTAGAAATACTACCTTGTCTTCAGCTGAGCGAACTTCCTTCCTGTCTTTCACCATCCCTTTTGTTAGAGAATAAAGTTGTCTCCTTCTTGTCCCACAAAATGGTGATGACTTTGTCAAAGACAAAATTATTGTTCTTCAAAGTTATTCATGGAAATAAATTGTCTCTCAAAGATCAGATATGATTTAGGGGCAGAGAAGTCTGAGATTAACAATTGAAGGAGATAGGGGAAGGAAAAAACTAAGCAAATAATGACTGTAATGACATCTCATATTTTGTAGTTTAAACAAAATAAAAAGTAGTTTTCCAGTTGTGAGGTGAAAGATTTTCTTTCCACAATCTGTCTGATATTGCTGTTGCTGTGCATTACTTCCAGGGGCATTAAATAAGAAGTAATACAGTAGATAATTGCGGGGTTTCACTTCATGCCTTAAAAAAAGACACAGGGAAGTCTGTGGTTGCATGGCACAAACCCTAGTTAATTCATGCATTCAATAAAATTAGTTGGAAAATGGTTCCAGAAGCCTGTGATTTCTGGTCAAAAACTTGAGATGGAGTCCATCAACGAGCTCCTGTGCCAAAGAGTTTCCACAGCTCTTAGCAAGTCTCTGTCCAAAGAAAACCAAGTAGCGATTGTGTGGCTCAGGCAGGGCTGAAATTATTCCAGTGGTAGTTTCTCTTCACCTCATGTACCAAGTCAGGAGATGCCGTAGCGTAATCAGAGTATTTCATGAGAGTGGCAGGGCAAGCATGTTGGAAAGTGAACGTGCATGGTTATTTTGGAAGAAGACTGTTGGACAAGGTTTTGCCACAATTTGTAGTACTGAAGTCGCAGGGAGGCTCTGTGCATGTGATGTGAGGCATGCATGGTTAAATGAGCTACTGTGAGCTGAAATACACTGTGCTTTGCCTTGTTTACTTTGGCTGAAACCTCCTTGCTGGTTCGGCAGGCTGTGATAGAAGGAAATAATTTGTGCTAAAATGAAGAGCAAAAAAATAAGTTCAAGCTCTTTGGAACGTGGGTATATGTTGAACTGAATTGCAATACTTAAGTGTTCAAAGGTGGATTAATTTGTGGGTATGCTTCTCTAAACAGGGAAAAACCCAACCAAAACTCCACCACTACTTTTTTTTGTAGGCTGTAACAGATTAGGTGGCCACCAATGGGTGAAAGGGTGGTAGGTAGAATGGCTAGAACTAGTTACACTTGGAGGGCTAGCTGGATTTTGGAGGCTAATAGTTCCACCCCACACCCTTCCTCTCATCCACAGTAGTTTATTGCATTGTAATGAAACCCTCTGTAAATTAGACTTCAGTATTCCAAAGATATAGAATGACATGTTTTCAAAGCCAAATTAGATACAATCACTTAAGCCGTTGCTGCTCCCCTTAAGATTTGCACACGTTGAATGACAGGAGTTAGTCTGTTAACAAGGTCTTATGCAATATAGACATCATGAAAAATACAGCTTTCTTTAATGGTAATTCAAATGGTTAACCATATTTTTAGTATGTTGGGGGGGGGGGGAGCAGAGTGAGGCAGGTTCTGTGGTCTTCAGACAGATGTTACTGGAAAACTATGAAGGGAATATGCTTTCCTACATGTCAGAAGTGAAGCCAGATTGATGGACTGGTCTGAAATAGAGCCTTTTTTTTTGTTTTCCTACAGCATAGTCTACAAGAAGCTGGTTCTAACCTTTTTTTTGTTTTCCTACAGCATAGTCTACAAGAAGCTGGTTCTAACAAGTCTAGAAAAGTAGTTTTGTGTATCGAGTCAGTTTGTGCTCTAGGGGAAAGAACGAAGTTATTCCTACTACAAAGGTGGTTATTGATCTCTATTGACTATATTTATAAATTTATTCATTGTTAGACTATTTTCTTTTTACACTGGAATGCTTTATCTTTTTCATGACGTGCACACAGCATATTATAGTGCAACTCTGTTGTATTTATAAGGAAATACTGTAGACCATTGTGGAAAGCTGTAGTGAAGTCAGGAAAAAGCAGCCATTCCGCTCTGTTTGGTATCTGTTGCATTACAAATATGAAAAGACTATGAAAAAAGTGTGGAAGCAAGTTTAAATATTGTTTCACTCTCCAGTGGTATTCCAGAAGAACAGTTAGCAGAATGCGAGGGCTGGGAGCTGCTATCATCTTTTTCATTTGTTCTGTGCTCAAAAAACTTACTTAAAAAAAACCCCAAGCAGATTATTAAACTGGAAACAAAGATATTCTGTACCTGTTTGATTGTGCTTTGAAGACCTTGATAACAGGGCATGTGCTTTATACCAGATCAGAAATTACTCCTTTGGGTAAAGAGGAGAAAAGCATCTGTCCCTCAGTCGAGCACTTACCTGCAATGTCTGTCTGGGTTTAATTTATTTAAACAGGCACTTCTTGTGAAATGGGGAGGGCTTTTGAAAGGCTCACCTTCTCCCCTGTGTTTTCTGGTGATAAAAGAGGATACTTCAATACTTCACACATGGAGCTACCCACTGGCTGCCCACAGAACATGAGAGACTCTCCTGTGTTCTCCTCTCAGTGCAGTATTGCTTCTGGAGATAATGGCTTTGCTGGAGACACTCTGAACAGAAGCAAGGTTGCTGTAGTGATTGGGGGGGAAAAAAATGAAGGTAGCTGGTACTGAAGAGGTGCTTTCAGTGCGCACTCCAGGTATAATACACATTATTTTGGCAGGATCCATATTGCCTGGGGTACTTAGAGCCCCAAGATGCATTTCTTTTTCCCACTGCCTCAAAAACTTGTTAAGACGGTGGTAATGTGCTTTTGGGGGGTTTGTGCTTGAATTTCTATTGATCAAGAATTAGTATATAGTCTAGAAGCCTTGCAGCTCTTCAGTGTGTTTGCTAGGAATCATCCTTGAGACTTTGGGAGCATGTGAATTAGTGTCCTTTACACTTTGAATTCAACTAGAATGTCTTGTTTGAGATGGCGAGGCTATAAGATGTATACTTACCCCAGATGTTTACAAAATAGTTTAATTTGTTAGGGCAGCACTCTTGGAGGTGACCAGTTGTTCACATCTGCACAATGGGATGTTACCGGTCAGCAAACCTGGAGAAGCACTTTTAATTACTCGGCAATGTGTGATGTGGGGAGGGAGTGTGTGTGTGAAAAGGAAATAGAAGTAGGTACAGCCCTTGGTACTTCTTTCTAGTTCTGTATAGGTTTAACATACAAGATCCATCATCTGTTGCCATCTGGATGCCAACACAGGCATGTGGGCACATAAATTCATTGCATTTTCTGTAAACGTAATTCACTCCTTTATTATTAAGCATATAAGGGTGTCTAACAAGAGCATCAGCAATATGTCTTGATGCCACTGTGGTGTGTGTTATTTCCTCAATAGGTTGTTTATTAAATACAAAGCATGTGAGAGTGCTTTGTTTAGAATAATTGTGTGCAGATAGGCATTATAAATATTTCACATCCGTGTGCAATGTCTGTTCCCCTTACAGATACTTCTGCATTTGCTGCAGATGGTGCAGTGTGTGAGTAGCTAAAAATCCCTTCAAGAATAATAATCATGAAAATTTTTGCAATTATTTTTAATTGTGCAAAGCTGAAGGTATTTGAAAACAAAC
>JAOEHY010032993.1:22538-34415 GCA_025447955.1 Psilopsiagon aurifrons
CACCCCCCCCCCCCCGAAAAACCCAAACCCAACTCAAGACACAGAAGACTTAAAACACTAAAGCCAAAGGAACCACAAAACCCCTTCATTTCAAATTTTGTAGGGCAGATTGCTTGGTTTGGGATATCTCTGTGTGTTTAAAAGGTGTGCTTCCTTTTGTTGCGTTGTTTCCCAGAGTAACTGTTGCCTTGGTCACAGCACATCCAAAGAAGTGGTGATGAGGTACTGGCTATGCAAATCTTCAGGCACCTTTCAGGACTGTGTTCCAGTTAATGATATTATGTACCCTTTTTCAATGTCATTCTCTCTTACGCCCAATCCTAGGTGAGCTTTGCCCTTTCTCTGAACAACAAACCACTTTGCAAAGGCACTCACCCTCTTACCAAGAGGAGAACAAGAGCAAGCCTTGACAGAGATGGTTTGATGTAGTCATTTTATAAGTATCAGGCATCTGCAGGATGCCACTGGAGGCTCCTCTGAGAGATATGGCAAATGATTTGCTCCTTTTGTGATGCTTTCACCCAGGCTACTCAGAGTTGCATCAAGCGTTGCCATGCAGCGTCACCTTGGAGGTTTTGCTGCACGTGTATTGTGAGATCACAGGTCAGGCTTACAACATGGTGAGCCAGGGGTTTTGAAGACGTGCTACATCTGAAGTTTGTCTTTAAAGCAGAGTTGAAAGAAGGGATGATTTCAAAATGGAAATATTTCTAACTTTTGGATGCCTAGGGAATTACCTAGTTTTATGCCAGTATTTTTATTCCATTTGATTTTAATGGACAGTTATACACCAGAGGTCTTGGAGATTATTTTATGTAGGAGAAATAAAGTGCGTGAGGGGTAATTTTGTTGACTATTGTTTACTAAGGCTTTATTAAAACTGCATGAGTGCATACAAATGTGAAAAGGTTGACTCAAACAGGAGAAGGTCTTCTGTGTCTGTTTCAGGAGGTGTGGAGCACCCTACTCCTCCCTCACACCCCCCCTCCTCCCCGACTTGTTTCTCCACTTCTTGTTCAGGCTGTGAAGTTTTCTTTCCCACCTGACCTTCTCTGACCTTCTTGCTGCCTCTCTTGCACCAGTGAGGTGATTGCATGAAGCAAGGACCAGGGAATTCTCTGGTCTTGTGCCCCCTCATTTGAGTTGTGAAGTATGTCTTTTATCTCTGGGCCTTTATTATATGCTTAATGCAAGCCCATTTTTCAGTGTGAGAAGTAAGTGCAGCCTTAGAAGGATGATGCTTTCATTTACAAGTAGTTAGAACTAGCCCCTTGATATTTAAATAAAAGCTCTAAAACCCCATGTTCCACTTAAGTCAGAGTTGTTTTCCTTGAGTGAAAATGATGTACAGGAATCAAGTAATGCATCTAACAAAACAGAACAGTACACCACGCTCTGAGAGGAAAAAACAAGCGGCACGTTTGTGGATTGTATATGATGGATGGCTTCTTGGTGCTCGGTAGTGACTATGGCTTCTCTAGGACCTGCTTTGCCTCATGCTGCTTTGAATAACAGTGTAGTCGGACGGCTGTATTCCTCAGATCTGTATTGTCAGTATAATGATATTACAGAGATATAAATTCCTCTTTCTTGCTATGGTCATTTAATAAAAAAGTTCTGCTGAACTTTTGCTGAACAGTTAAGCTCACCTCTTGGTAATGCAGTGAGCAAATGGCTTGAGAGATGAAGAACTAGTGAAAATGTTTAGGCTAGGTTTATCATTTGCAATCCATTGGTGAATGGATCTGGTTTTATATTTCCATGAGATATAGCGTCTGTGTCTTCTTCTCTGGCCATTTTTTATGTCAGACCACCGCCAAATGTTAAATGTGGAAGTGGTCTGTGGAGCAGAAAGCCAGAGCATAGTTTCTAGAATGCCAGGTCTCCAGATCCACCTAGGTTGCAGTGTCACATTTTGTCTCCCCTCAATCTGATCCAGGGCTTTTGCATCCTCTTTGGGAAAGTATTTTGGGTTTGGTCAGGGTGGGGGAGAGGACTTCCAAACCTCATCTTGGTCAGGTCTATGGCTGAGATGTTCACCAAGAGTAGAGGAGAGCTAGGAGTGTTGAGCTGAGGTCTCTCAGCCTCTCAGTACTTCACTGAATAAAGCGAGCTCTGGCCGATTGAAATCTCTTTAGGTCTTGGTTTGAAGTGATAGTGACCTGTTCTGCACTGAGCAATTTGAGACCTGAGTTGTGACTGAAAGGGCCATTAGCAGATGAAAGAATTGTTCCTTTCTTCTTGGTTTCCCTCTGGTGACCTCGTTCATTAGCTTTTTTGGAAAAGGTGCTGGAAGTCCTGTTGTGCCGTGCTGTTCTCCATGCGGCATCCTTCACAGAGACACCAGGCTCAATGCACACCAGTGGATGATGGAACCGAGTACCCCGATTCTGAGCTCTCTCTCTGGGTGTAGTCACTGGCAAGCAAAGGTTAAATTGCTTGCACACAAAGGGCCTGTGAATAAAGCACGGGTCTCTGATCCTTTCATAGCCTCATAAAGCTGCTTTTTTTAAACTTCGGTTCTGCTTAAGAACAGGATGTTTCAGAGTATCAGCAGAATGGTAAGTTTAGACAGGTTTATTTTTATCCAACACATTTGTTACGCAGCAGTTGAGATCTGAGGGAAGATATGGTTTACGAAAAATATAAAAGCATCTTTAATAAATTAAAGGAGGATTTGGATTAAATATCCTTTTAAATACCGGAGCAGAAGCTTATACTAAGGGCTTTGAAACTCTATTGCTGCCACATATACACAGATAAAACCCAGGACAACAGCTTAAAACAAAAAAAGCCTATCAAATTGCATAATGGTTTAACCAACAAAAACTTGCTTTTCAATTGTTTTAATTTTTGTTATCCTGCATGGCTGGTCTCTTTTTCCCAAGTAACACATGATGAGACAGAGGTAACGGCCTCAAGCTGTGCCAGAGGAGGTTTAGATTGGATATTAGGAAAAATTTGTTCACCAAAGTGCAATCAGGCATTGGAACAGGCTGCCCAGGGAAGTGGTGGAATCACCATCCCTGGAAGTGCTTACGAACTGTGTAGATGAGGCCCTTAGTGGCCTGGTTTAGTGGTGGTGTTGGCAGTGCTGGGGAAATGGACTTGATGATGTTTAAAGGTCTTTTCCAACGTGGTTGATTGTATGATTCTGAGTGTTATTTTTAAAGTAAAAACAGCAGTCTGCAGCAGTCCAGTTTAGACGATGGAAAGAAATATGCTTTGGAGATGAATTCAAGGCAGAATTTCCATGTGGATGCTCCACGGTGTAAGTGCCGGTGGAGGCAAGACATGAAAACTGAACAAAAATATCAGGGCTGATTCACAGCTGCATTACTTCAGATTAATGCCAGTGTCACTGGGTTTGGTAAATTTTATTTAGATGTCAAGTAGAGCAGGCTGAACCCTGTTTCAAATCTGTGTAATCTGTTAATGCTGGATTAGAAAGAACATTTGCTTAATGGTATTACAGTGACATAGCATGGTGGTGAATGTGGTCCATAATCTTTAGCACTGATCTATGTGAACTGTAATAACATCACAAGAAAATTAGTTCTTTGTGTTAAAAGAACAAGTTGTCATTGGGAATCGGTTTCTTTTCATCAAGAGCAAGAGGCACTGTCACTTACAGGGCCTGTGGAGAGCTCACATACACTTTGCCTTCTACTTGTGTCCTTTCTGAAAACGAAGGGCTAAATTTCCCTATTAAATGTTCTGGTCTGAACTGGCAAGTAGTATCTCTGATATCAGGGAAGAAGCAAATTGTGCCGAGCATGTGCTGAGTTCATTAAAGCTCGATTCCAGCAGAAGCCAGTTATTTAAAGTGTCTTTGGGTACTTAGTAAAGGCTGTGGTGGCTTTGGTTTTTTTTTTGTTCTTTTCTCAGTATGACTCTGTGTAATGTGATGTGTGTGTCCCTAATTCCTGATCCAGACAAAGCAAAGCCATGCTGTGAAGACTGTTGGTATCTAGCTGTTAAACTGCAGAGAGAAAATGAACACTAAAAATGACTGGTATCTTCTTATGTTGCTGGTTTTTCCAGGTATGTGACCCGACGCCTACACAAGAAAGGGCAGTTACTGGATTGGTAATAGGTGTAACCTGGCACATCGTAATTTTCATACAGTGAGGTGCTCTTTTCTTATGCCTATCCTGTTTCCTGTCTATTGATTATGGCTGAACAAGCAGAATTCAGTATTAGTGTAATTCTGAAATGGCGTTTTTTCACACTAATATGTGTGGAGCTTGGCCAGACCTCATACAACATAAAGCAGTGTTAGTATGGATTCACTTCTGCAGAGTTATGTTGATTTAAAACTTCTGTCAAAGGCAAAAATGCTACTAAGCCAATCACACGTGTTTAGGAGTAAAAAAACCACCAACCAACCAACCAGCATCAAGAAAAAATAAACTCCAAGCCAAAAAAATGAAACAACCCAACAAACCACCAACTTCTGTTTCCAGCTACTTTTTAAGGTTAATTTGGCTCCTGCTGCACTTAGGCTGTACACATACTTACATCTGTAAGGCTTTACTCTTTCTTACACAGCTTTGGCCTTGTCTGACTGATTTATGAAGTGCAGGTGTAGATCTGCTACTTACCGCGTAACTCATGACCCGCAAAATAATAAACCAAGTTAACAGATCAGCCTTATTTTTTTATTTAGTTCACGTGGTATAGTTCAGACACTAATATTTTATATGTTCTTCACATCCTGGTATTTATCAGCTTGAATGAGGTTTGGCGGTTTTGTTTATTTTCTCCAAGGCTTGCTTTTTTTTTTTTTAAACAAAACAAAATGAAAACCTAAAACTTACACGATTCAAAGATTCTATATCCTTTGGTTGCCATTGGCAGCTTAGATCGTGGAAGATATAGGCAGTAAGATATTGAGCTGTTACTGCTCCTATCCTGTTGTCTTTGCCCCATAGGCTGCAGGCTCTTTGGGCAAGGTGTCCATTGCTAGATTACAGAAATGTCCTACATTTGAAATGTAAGATTTATTTTTGTAAGGGATTACTTTGTAATGCTTGCAGGGATTTATTTCCGTATCCTCTGCTGGTGAATAGCTTCTTCAGAGCTAAAGGTGAGGTGGTGTTTCTTATTCCAGGAAGCAACTTCCGCAGGCTGGCCATTCAGGCTGGGCTGCTTCTGTAATATGTAGCATCTAAGCAGTGTTAGAACACAGAATATCTGCAAATAAAGGTTTCCTTACCTGCACTTTCTCATCTCTCTTTCTAGGACTAGTTGTAACAAATTTGTAGCTTATGCCAGACTATGCGCAGTGGTCAATTTTTGGAAACTACATCTTTATTGTATTTAAATCTCATCCTGGTGGAGCAGCTTTGGAAGGGAAAGGATGTTTGGTTTTCTGCCTTTTCATATGTCACTGTCACTTCAGCCTTAAAGCTAAACTGATTTCTGACCAGACTTGGTAATGGTATTCCATTATGCTCAAAAGGTGTGAGTCAGTCTTAACTAAGACCTCAATTTCTAGTCAAGGAATTGTTTGCAAAGTTCCTTTTGGCTACATTACCACATAGGAGGCTGAAATTTGGTAGCTGACTGAAGTAGGTTGAATGAGGAAGTTGGAAAGAAATGGTGCCATAGATGTGGACTGATGCCTGGAGATTATTCAGGTCCTAGAACTGATTATATTTTTCCCAATAGATTGAAATCATTCCTCATGCAATCGCTTCCTAATTGTTTCTAACTAGGAATAATAGTGAAGTCTTACTGTAGAAATAAATGATCTGTTACTCAAGTATTTTGGGGGATGCAGGAGTGCGCCTGATTCCTTATCTAAGTCTTGGAAGACCTTTGGTATTTTCCATTGTTACAGGATTTTTTCCCTGACTTTGTTTTCTCCAGATGAATTGTTCCTATAAAGGAATTTAAACTCTGGATAATTATTGTTCTCTGTTGCAAAAGCTAATAAAAACAAAGCTCAACAGTATGCAGTTGGAGGCCTATGGAAAAACTTGGGTGTAACACACAAAGTAGAAAAACAAATTTTTCTGATGAGGCCAGGAAGCTGCAATCACATTTTCCAGTTTTAACTGTATGTGTTGGTCCTAACTGGAAATGTTTTCTGTTAAACTGATTTTTTCCTCTCTATTTGATTTTGTAATTCTTTTTTTAATCCAGAAACTGTGAACAGGAGAGAATGATAAAGGTCAGAGATACTTGTGTATGATCTCTAACACAGGGAAAGGATCCATTTTTGTAGTATTTTATGGGGATGTGTGTTGTTTTGTGGTCTGTAAGACTAGTAGGATTTGGTTGCTTATTCTACTAGTTGCCCAAAAGATACTCTGGGAATGCTGTTTGTAATAACTAGATATTCTACAACTTGATATTTCAAAGAGACCCTTTTCTTTGAATTATGAGGCTTTTATTTCATCCAAGCCTTATAAGTGTACCTCCTTCCCTTCCTCTTTCCAACCTGTACCTCTTCCTAGGTCCTCAGGGTATGTCCTCTGATGTGTCTGAGCCTGTAAATGTTCTTCTGTAAAATATTTCACGTCATCATTTTTTCAGATGCTTTTGAGAAACTGAATAACATTTTTATAGCTGATTGTTTTACAGTGATTGAATATTGGAGCTAGATCTGGCTGGTTATAGTAATTCAAATTTTTGTGTGTTACTGATATCAGTTCTTTAATTTATTATGAAAATATTCAGAGTGGTTGGAGTGGGTACACGTGAATCAATACACCAGACAGAAATCAGACTTCAAAGGGAATCTTCTGTGTTTGTCCAGGCCTTTGTGTATTTTATTACTCTTCATCTTTTTTCTGTGTGGTAATTTAGGGCGATATAGCTACTTATGGTTGTTTAAGTATGATTTGAAGTGAGTTTATGTGATGATCAGTTATGTTCATTTGAAGAATTGAAGAAAAGTGTTACTTTATACTTATTCTATATTTCTTATATTTTCTTATTGTTAGATACTGTATAGTCTGGGAAAAGGCAGTAGTGTTATGAGAAGACCATAGCAATTCCTGAACTGGTGACCGTTAATCTTCTGAGAACAGTTAGCTTTTTTCAGAAAGACAAAGGTGCTGTAGGGGGTGAGACTTAATCTTTCCTGTGCAAGTTTGAGGCTCCAATTCTGCAGAAGTGTTCTGCATAAAGAATTTGCTTCCCTCATGTAGCTACATGAGGACTACAGCGTGCTCAAATGGCTTTGCTTAGGGTGGGGCATTTCACTTGCTATGGAGTGAATTGAGTTGAAGGCTGCATGAAGTGTCTTAGCACCTGGAAACAACTTAGCAATGTGTTGGCGATGCTGCACACTTGACATATCCCTTCCTTTTCACAAACACCTTCCTAGTGTAGCTTCTGTCCAAAGTTAGGTGAGCTTCTCTGAGGCAATTCTGTCTTCTTTGCTGTTGTGTTCTCAGGTTACAATTGAAAAGTCACAAGATATTAAAAATAGTAATCAGGGTAGGGATATTTAATCAAGTGGCTTTATGTTATTTTTTATTTCAAGTCTTCATAGGTCAAAAAATTATACTAGCATGGTTCGTCTCAGTCTCCTGTGTTACAGCTTCCTTGCCATCCTGTAGTACCTGCTGGTGATGACCCCAAGGACTAGAATTAGTTAACAGTTTCAACAGCAATTAAGCATCTCTGCAGTGGTGGGTTCTATTGTCCCCAGTTGCTCTTTGGGAAGGATTCTCCCCCTGCATGTTACATGAAGAGGAGGCAGTGATCTTGGGTAAATACTGACCATTTTTACTGCAACTGACTGCCCAATCTATTGATTTCTGGGTTATAGGTGTTATTGCCCCTTCTCAGGTGGCCTGTTTTCCACACTGCTAAATGAGATATCTGTCAAAGGAACTTGTCGTGATTTTTCTCTCTAAATTTGGTATATATAGGCTTTGTCGAGGAATGATCCTTTTGTTTGCTCCTGATTTAGTTTACAGCTGCTGTTACTCTAAGGTGACTTAATGGAACAGCACTTTCTTTTTCATGGACTATTTCTTTATGCAGTATTGACTAGCTCGCACAGTGGAACCCTCAGGTATGTGAAGCAGCATATCTTGCTCTTGAATGACACTGATTTAATTATGTCTTTAAAATACACAGGTGTGAGTTGCTCTGATTACACTGCAAGAACTTCTTGGCCATGGAGAAAAATTTATGCTAAATTTCTGTAGGATTCCTCACAGTTCCTTAGGATTTTATATTGTAGTTCCCCCCCCCCAGATTTCAATTTGTGACAATTTCACCATCCAGTGAGTAGAGGCAGTAAAAAGCAGTTCTCAAATACATCATGCTTTAAAGTAGCAGGCGACAGCTTGATCTTTTAGACAGGAGTTACTAATTCCACTGATGTTTCAGAGTCATAGTAGCTTCCAGGCAGGCCTTACATTATGTGTACCTACTCTACCGACAGTAGCTAATGTAAAATGAAACCTGATCATTTTGGTTAGAAAACATTTGGACAAATGAGTTCTGCTTTGAGCTCCACTAAGAAAATTAATTTTGGTTTCACTTTTATCCCGTCATATAAACTGTTGGGTTTTTTTTTTTTTTTAACAGGTAGAGACATATTTTCTAAAATATGTCTAAAATTCAAGTGGACAAAACCCCAGTATGAGCCCGCACGTGTTGTGAATCCTATAGTACAAATTTTGGTATTGAAAAGAGATTCTGTCTTCTAAATAACTCACCTTTCTGTATGAGACTTCTAAAAAATACCTGCTAAGGAAAAGGTGTCGGTTAAAAAAAGATCCCAGTGATCCAATATGCTTGAGTGGTGAATCATCCGTGTACTGCCTGAAGAAATCTGTGGAGGGGAGTTTGTCGTGTGATTACCCAATGTCCTTAATGGCTGAGTGTTTTTAGCAGTGCCCTTTCCCTTTCCCGCTGCTTTTGTGAACCTTGTGCTGCCTGGGAGGTTTCGCTCTGTTCTCCATCACAGCTGTGGATGGCAGTGACTCATCCTCTTGTTCCTTGTCTGTCACCTGAAATCAGCAGTGTTCCTGAAAAAGGGTGAAACAAAATTCATTGTTCCTTCCCTTTTGGTTCATAGTAACCCTGGTAAGACAGAAATGTGTAGGCAGCTCTACAGGAACATGCTCAGAATTATGTCCAAAAAGTCTGTCTTTGGCTGCTTCTTTATATTCTGGTCAGACATAGCATGGTACAGAAATACAGAGCTCTGATTAAATAGTAAATGCCCCAGTACAGCGACTGTTACTTTTCAGCACGAATGGCCAAGAATATGCCATGACTTGAACTGAGTTGTAAAATGGGGTTAGATTTTCAAAGTCAGCTTGCAAAAAAGTGTTAGCTAACCATTAAAAATGTTCCTGGCTTTCAGAAATACAGTTTTGCTGGCGTTCCTGAGATGACAGGAAAATTTTACGTGTAGCAGGTTTGACGATTATGAGTAAGTAGATAGGAAAAAAATCAAGCTGCAGTGGCCTGACTTTTTCTTTGCATGTGTAGTGTGAATGTTGACCCATTTAATAACTTGTGCTCTAGCCACTGCTACAGTGCAGATGTTTCTCAAAATGGAGAATGTCAAATTGCCATCAGACAAATGCAATGCATTGGTCTCTTGAGATGACGGTAGTTACTGGTGTTTTCTCTGCAAATGAAAACATTTATTTCTCATCTAAGTGTGGTGTGCTACAAACAGCTACATACAGTCATACACATACAGCATAAGTTGTATGAGATTACAAGACAAGCATTACAGAAGGAGACAGTTTGGGAGAAACTCCATTATTGATGAAAGATAGATTTTTTTATGCGCAGCATCTGAGAGCATTAATTTAGCGTACAGCTTCATTTAAAAATGAATAATATATAAGCAAAATAATGCTTGCTTTGCCGCGTGCTTGTATTTTATTCATGTATGCACACATGGTCCACTCTAATTAAGCGCAGCTCTTTATGCTTTATTTATTTGTTCTAGAGAGGCTGCTTAATATTTGAGAGAAACGGTAACGATGTGTCTGACCTTTACAATGGCTGTGTTAATGGTAAGATGGGCTTTGCAGGAGCCTGCAAGAACAGTAAAGTAGCAGGTTGATCTTTTTCTCCATTTGCTGGAACATGCTCAAGAGACCTGAAAGCAAGAAAAAAAGCCCAACCAGAAAGTGGTTAAAGAGTATATTCTTGTGTTTTCAGATCTCAGGAGGATGCTACTGTCAGGCTGAGGTTAAAGAGTTAAAAACTTTGGTTCTTTCCTTTTTGTTGTGGTCTGTTTTGTTACAAAACCACCTGGATGTATATAACCACCAGGATAGTATTTCACATGATGAATAGTTGGTGTTGGGGTTTTATTTTTTGGTTGTTTTTAAATAACAATATAAATAAATGAATGTAAAGGGAGGGGCAGAGCAGTCCAGATTTTAGGTTTTGCAGAGTATGGAAAAGTGTGCCTGACTCTCTTGTGGGGTGGTCTTGTAGCAGGATTTGTCACTAAACTCCCTAAAAATGACAAGGGGAATGCATATGCAAATTTTATCACCTCTCCCTTTTTTTATGGCCTTTGCTTAATAGTGATTCACACCTCCTTCAAAAACATGCCCTGAGTGTGTGTGGTGATGAGTAGCTCACTGCTGGTTCAAACCACCACTCCTTCCTCCTCCTGCCTCTCCCTTGTGGCTCCTCTCCCAGCTCCACGCTTTTCCCTGTTGTGCATGCTGTGTGCACAGTTGCTGCCTGGTAAGGCTCCTGGTTTTATTTCTGTTTAAAGCAAAACCGTTGTGAGCAGAAGAGTTACTTTTGCAAGCCCTAATAGAATAGATTTTGAAAAAGCTGAAAAAGAAAGCAGGTATGGAGAATCTGATGGATCCATTCCTATGTATTCAGATGGTAACATTGCTATATATAAAGCAATAGAAAGTAAATGTTTGTTATATTTACAACAGGATTTTGTGGGTGATACCGGCACAGAACACTGTTAAACTGACTTCTGCAGGAGCATGACCGTTTCTTGTGTTGTTGTTCTGTGGAAGCTCTGCACATGTGTACATACAAAATTAATATTCTCATAATGGAAGATGCAATTTGTGGGCTATTCAGTCACTCATGTTTTTGCTAATTAATTATGAATCATCTGCTATTGGAACAGTATCTTCTTCTTTAATTACCCACTGGTACATGTTTGTAAGAATCCTGCCTGCAGAGCTCATACAGTGCTGCAGTGTATGCCATATTCTTCCTCAATCAGCAGGTAACATTTCATGGCCTTTGTTTTCTTGATTGCATTTGTGTTTTGCTTTGTCTTTATAAATGTAAAAATCTCCTTTCAACACACATGCATAACAGTAATTTCCTCAAAGTAGTAGTATGCCTCAGGCTTTTACATTGTGATGCCTTTGGAGAAGAACAGAGGCAGAAGGAATGCAAGCTAATGGTACCTGCTTCTTCCACCCAAACTGATTGGAGAGAAGCATCTACTTTGCCTTCTCCTCCTTCATGCAGGATCATGTATGAAGGAAATGCAAGATAGGACTTGCTGGCCTTCTGGGATTTTGTTTTTGTAGGAGCATGGAAGCTTGGAGAACTGCAGAGTTCACCTTCCATTTTCTTGAAGTACTTACTCTTTTTTTGTGTTATGAGTTTATAGCTCATGCATCCACCTGGGGATGGGTGAGGAGCTGACCAAGAGCTTGTGAGTCAGGATTAAAGGGAGGGCAGGAACAGGTGACATTATAGTGGGGGTCTGCTACAGGCCACCCAACCAGGAAGACTGAGCGGATGAGGCCCTCTATAGACAGACAGGAGCAGCCTCACGTTCACAAGCCCTGGTCCTCATGGAGGACTTCAACCACCCTGATATCTGCTGGAGGGACAACACAGCAGGGCATAAGCAGTCGAGGACGTTCCTGGAATGTGTTGATG
>JAOEHY010032993.1:34515-44802 GCA_025447955.1 Psilopsiagon aurifrons
TGGTGGTGGTGGTGATGGTGGTTCAGCCACACGAATATCTGTTGGAGGGACAGCACAGAGGGGCATAATCAATTCAGAACGATCCTGGAATACATTGGTGATAACTTCCTTCTCCAAATGATAGAGGAGCCAACAAGTAGAGGTGCTTTGCTGGATGTTATTCGCATCAACAAGGAGGAGCTGGTAGGGAATGTGAAGCTTAAGGGCAGCCTTGGCTGCAGTGATCATGAAATGGTGGAGTTCAAGATCCTTAGAGCAGCGAGGAAGGTGCACTGTAAGCCCACTACTCTGGACTTTGGGAGGGCAGACTTTGGCCTTTTCAGGGATGTGCATGGTGGGGTACCATGGGATAAAGTCCTAGAGGGAAGAGGGGCCCAAAGAAAGCTAGCTAGTATGCAAGAATCACCTCTTCCAAGCTCAGGAGTGAAGTTGCATCCCAGAAAGGAGGAAGTCTGGTTTTGCTCTTTAACAGCCCACCTTTTGTCATAGAAGTACCATTTAAAACATTTAGTCATTTAAAGAAGTCTAGGAGTTCTTCTCATTTGAGCAAGAAGTTCATCATGGATCTGTGTCAGGGGTTTTCAGAGCTGTATTTTAACTTCATTGTCGATTGTAGGTTTCATTGCTTCTGGAGAGCAGCTGGGTTTCAATATATGTCAAAGATCCACATCCATCAGTCACCACCAGACCATTTAAATGAATGGACTATAAGGGCTGAGGCAGCAAAAGTGCAAAGAATTGGTGGTGGAGGAAGAAGAGAAGATGGGATTTTCTGATCTGTTTGTGTTTAAAATATCAGTGGAAAATAACTGCACAAAGTTAAATCGTTTTTATATGCTCTGTTAGTTCTGGTAGTGTGAGAGTTCTTGACTTGGGCTTTAAATGATGTTTGCTATTTGTGGGTTGTTTCTGAAGTACACTGATTGTGAAATGGGGAGGAAATTGAAGCTAACAGATGTATTGATCCACTGCATTAGGGTTTCATGTCTCACAGTGTGGCAGAGCTGCCTGTAAGATACTCCGTGGCAGACAAAGTCCTTTGTCAGGAATGGGGTTGCACTGTAAATGCAGTCAGCTGAGGCCAGCCTTGCTGCCTCTTCCTCTCCCTGCTTGGGTCTCCCAAATAACCTGACCCTCCGGCAGCTGTGGCAGGGATCAGTGTAATTACCTCTGTGGCTGGTGAATCAAGCAGTTCCTAATGCCACTCTGAACTGCAAGGGAAAGGGGGTTAAGCTGGGATAATGCTCCAGCTTCATCCTGGCAGCTTACAGCCTTCTCGCTCCAGCTGGCTCCAGGGGAGCCAGAGTAGGCGCATCAAGTTTGCTGGGCGTCCCAGACCTCACGTGACAGCATCATGGTCTCTGCCGTGTTGCTAGGACAGCCTGCCTCTTTACGCATTTATTTCAAACTTCTGTCTGAAGCATCCTTTGCCCTGCCTTTGCTGGAGCAGTCTGGTTGGCACTCAGGCACGCTTTGATAGGCTTCAGATGTCTTATGTAGCTATCACTTACACAGGGAAGACATCTTCCATCTCCTTACCCCAGGTCATGAGAGAGAGTTCTGTCTTGGATTTTACCATTTTAATTGGAATGTATCTATGCATATCCATGCACAGAAATTCAATATTGTACTTGCTTGTGTATTTTATGCCCTTAATGGAAAGGGAGGGTTAGATCAATGGTTTACAAGTGCTACTAGAGCAGTTTAAGCACCAGTCCGTTCCTTTCCTGATATTTCCATGCTTTCTGGGGAGCTTGTTTGAATGTATCTGCCTGTAAAAATGGTCTGAATCTTCCTCTCATTGTTTTTATAAGCACAAATTAGTTGTTTTTACATGAGTGAATAATGAAGCCTGCCAAATAAGTGTACTTTAATAGCATCTGTGATAATCTATGTAGAATTTAAACCACAAATCATAAAAGGCAATAGAAAGTTCATGTTAACACTGTTTTGCAGCAGAGATGTCTTTTGAAAAGTGTCAGTGACAGAGGCTTTGCTGTAAAAAGTGACCAGATTTTTTTGTCTTTTTTCCTACTCAGCTGTGCCGTTTCCTCCAAGTCATCGGCTCACAGCTAAGGAAGTGTTTGATAATGATGGAAAACCTCGTGTGGATATCTTGAAGGCACACCTTATGAAAGAAGGGAGGCTGGAAGAGAGTGTTGCTTTGAGAATAATAACAGAAGGAGCTTCAATTCTTCGCCAGGAAAAGAATTTGCTGGACATAGATGCACCAGTTACAGGTTAGTATGGAATTATGATGATGGAGTGGATGGTTGCTAGTTTGGGACATGTTAAGTAATGCAGTAGTATATGTGGCTTCCTCAGGAGCTGAAATGCAGATTGAAAAGCATTTGTTCTCTCCAATACTTGAATCTCACTCTTTCTGCTGTCACTAGGATGATGGAGGCCATCAAGCAGCTTGTAAATTAGAGGAAAAGATCACATCTTTTGAGCCCTTTCTTTTTCTAAGGCAGAGAACTTTTTTAGTCTTTAGGAGAAGGTTAAAATGACTCTTAAGCTTGAAAAATTACCTGTCCTTTTGCACCAGATATTAATTCCATAATTCTATAGATACCATTTACCATAGGAGCACTGGTGAGATATATGGACAGCACTAGGCTCTGAACCTCATGAAGTTCAAGAAGTCCAAGGGCAAGGTCCTGCACATGGGTCAGGGCAATCACAACTGCAGAGTAGGCAGAGACTCGATTGAAAGCAGCCCTGCAGAGAAGGACTTGGGTGTGTTGGTCAGTGAGAAACTGAACATGAGCTGGCAGTGTGTACTCGCAGCCCAGAAAACGAACCATGTCCTGGGCTACATCAAAAAGACTGTGGCCAGCAGGTCAAGGATGTGATTCACCCCTTCTTGTCTGCTCTCATGAGACCCCACCATAGCAGGGGTGTTGGAACTAGGTGATCTTTAAGGTCCTTTCCGACCCAAACCATTCTGTCATTCTATGAAGGAACAATGGTGTCAAAGTAAATGGAAATTTTAATTAAATGCAAAGGAGAATAATGAGTGTAGAAAAAAGGGAAAAAAAAATAGCAGAATTCCAGTTTGTTGCCTGGAGGATTAATGAATTGTGCTGGTTGCAGAACCCATCCTGCCCTTGACTGTCAGACAATACCACCCACTCATTAATCCTCAGGAAATGCCTTATACTTTGAATTTCCTTTCTAATTGTCCCCTGCCTCCGCTTGCATTCAGAATGTATGAATGCATTTGCTTGCTCTAATGTGTCTCCTCCCCTGTTTTGTTGTTGTTATCAAATATGAATGCATTTTTGGCAAGAAATCAATCTATGGCATAAAATGTTAGCTTCAGGGCAAAAGATAACTAGTTTTAGCCAGCTTAAATTATGAAACCAGACCATAAAACTGGGTATAAGGAGGCAGATCCTTTTGTCACTTTTGTTTCTGGAGAGCCCTGACAAAAGTAAAAGAAATAGGTTAATGGGCAGCAGAAGAAGGGTTACTAGTTTTCATTACCAATACTGGTACCATTCACCAAAAACTACACAGAAGTAGCGAAATCTTCATTTTCAGGAAACCTACTCTGAAACTGAAGAGCAGCATAATCTGGACTAGAATGATGTGCAAGATAAAGCTTGTCATTTTAAAAATGACGTCCAAATAGGGGATTGATTGCAGCTTGACCTGGAGAGGTAATGTGTATCATCTTTTATGCAGTAATTAGCATGTCATGCTGCCATATAATTCTGATGAAAAAGGTGTCAATCATGTTGTAGCTGATGGATGAATAAAAGAGAGAGGATGAATAAAAGGATCCCCTGAGTAGACTGAGAATCAAGTTCTACAGACATTTTCTTTGACACTTAAGGATAAATGGAAGAAGTCGTAGTGGTGCAGTGTGCAATACCATTGTCCATAACCCATAATTGAGTGAAGTACGCAGAAAAGTCTACCTTTTTGTGGATTTTCACTCTTCTTTTTTTGAGTGTGGTTTTTTTTTTGTTAATCCATTGAAAGATGTAGACTGTAGGAGGGTGGGTCTGGTGTCTTGTGTCCCAGCTGATTTCCTTCAGTCCATATTTAATGTTCTCTTTCTCTTTATAACTTTTCTCTTTAAGTGTTTTTTTCATTACATGCTTTTGAAGGCATCAGTATTGCTAGGAATTACATTTTGGAGATTAATCTCCTGAAGGTTACCCCCATTGTATAACACTGGTATAATTTAGGTCTTTGATTTTTTTTTCAGTGGAACCTACGTCTTGCTTTGTTCTTGCTTTTGAAATTATTCTCACACAATGATTGTGATAATGCAGCATTCTTCGGGGTGGCTGGTAGCTACTCTCTTTTAAGCTAGCGTAGGAAAGCTGGGCTCCTAATGCTTGTTAGCGGGGTAGCTGAGAAGTGCTAATGTTCTGTATGAACAAACATGAAAGCTGGAGTTATGAAAGTGATCATCAAAAGAAGCTGAAAAATAAACTGTGAGGGGGAGGTTGGGAAAGCTTGTGAGGCATATTGTTGTGGGCCTGACAATTTTCTTTGTGCGAGTAGCATGACAGCAGGTAGCTGGATAAAGAGAGTATCAATTGACTGATGTGGTGGAAGTACAAGGTATACAGGCAGTCAAGAAGTAACTATGGGGTGGAGGAAAGCTTTCCTCAAACAAAACCATTGGTAGAGTGGAGAAGCAAATAAGTTTTAGATTCAGGACATAGCAAGCAGTCCTGTTGGGGAGTGGCAGTCGTAAATCATTAATATGGGATCCTTTGTGGGAGATGCATTCATCTTTTAGAAACATAGCCCTGTCTCTGGTTAATGAGATGGTGATCATCAAAAAGAGAGAGAGAAGAGCATGACTGTTGAAGTAAGAGTATACTGTTGGAGTGTCACTGTACACTGATATACTTGATATATGTTAAAGAAAATTAAAAGTTGCTTGTTTTTTGTTTTAAAGCCTTGTGCAGCCACCCCTCAGTTTGAAATTGGTTTTTGTTTATTTTAAGGGTGAAAAATTATCCTCAGAAAAAAAACAAACAAAACAAAACAGCATTCTGTTTATATGCAGTCATGTGAAATAAAGTGGGTACATAGAAGGCCTGAATTTGAGTGAGAAGATGATTTGTATAATGGGGGAGGTATGCAAAGAGGTTTAATGTTGAATGCAGAATCCATTATTTTGCATGTATGTATAAAACTTACTCTGTGTCTGTGATTATCTAGAAGCACCGATGTAATTGTCATTTTGAATTTGTACATTTTGTTTCCAAATCTGGCAAGGTTATAAGCCTTTTTAAGTATTGCTAAGGAAATAATTTGTGACCTTAGCTCAAATACAATCATTTTCTACATCATATGTACATCCATGCATAGTCTGCTACAGTTCTGGCTTAGAAGCAAGGTGAACTGTTCTTGCACAGCCTGAACTAAGAAGAGACTCCCAAGTCCTCTGTTACCAGAACTCGTATCTGGGAAGTATTGAGGCAGCTTGGTCTTGACTTGTGAATGTGAGTTGAGAAGAATGGAGAGAATCAGGTCAAAAGTGAATATATTAAGGGTGAGGCTCAAAGTAGAGATGGAAAGTGGTAACAAGGCTCATCAATGGATGACAAGGAAGTGGCTGAGTCTGGCTACTTGAGTTGAAAACAAGAATTTGTGATAGAGGTGGAAAGTTGGGAGACAAGGAGATGGTGGAGTCAGAGGTTGAGAGAGCGTTGCTGAGCAGGTAAAGTAGGAAGATGAGCAAGAGGTTGTCTGGCTTTTGGGACTAGGTGGGCAAGGTACCCAGTGTGGGATGTGAAGGGGTACATGGTGGAGTAGGTTTGGCTGCAGATTGACAGCTCTGGTAGAAGCAGTTACCAGTGCAGACCTGTCTTACTACTGGCAGCAGTGAGGGTCTGCCACAAGGGTTGTATGATCATCTGGGTTTCCATTGTAGGGAGTAAACAAGCCATGCACTCTGGGCTACCAGGACACTTCACAGTTGCATGCAGCACCATGGGGGATGTCCATGCCAACCTTCACTCACCAGGGAATAGGCAGATGACAAGAAAACAGGGAGCCACCTTCCACAGATGGATTGTTCCTTTTTTCATCTGTGCCCTTTTCTTTTGGAGGCATGTGGTCTCTGTCTTAAGCTTGTGGGTTTAATGACTTTGATCTACCACTAGACTACAGCTGTTCAGTGTTCAGAGGAAAGATGTCTCTATGGCAGCCTTAGAATTTCCAGTCCTGTTTTATGTTCATAACAGTGTAATGACACATGGAGAAATTGGCTCATTTTTAATAGCTTTTTTCTAGAAGGCTATGGCAGTATATCTCTGAACCTCCCTGGTGACAATATTTACTGAAGTCACGCTCCAAAGAAGAGTTGTTAATGCCAGATTTCAAACTGCCTGTGTAGCTTTGTTGTGGCCTTATAAGTTCATTACTATACAGAGCAGTTCTGCGCAAGTGATGTACACTACCCTCTGCATGATGACTAATTACCTGCTTGTGTTTATGGGTTCTCACTTCCAGATCTAAAATCTGCTGTTCTTCAATAGAGAACACTAACTGCACTAACTGCTTGCCAACTATGTGTTCCTTTGACTTCAGTGCGTGGTTAACTTTATTTGTATGTGTTATTGTTATCTGTATATTATAAAATTATCTAGAAAATCATAAGTTCTTTGATGGCAATGTTGCCTTCTTTGGCTCCTACTCCATAAAATGGACCCTTTAGTTCACCTATGTTTTGAAGACAATAATTCACATGTTGTTTTTGAAGTGATGGGATACTTCTGTACTGAGCGGTGTTAGAAGTGTGTGAGCACTCTGACCATGAAAGTAAGGTTCATAGAAGTTTTGTATCTAAAGCGCATTTCACAGAAGTGAAGAGAATACGACTTGGAAGTTGCTCCCTGCGTGAGTATTGTTCATTCTGTCCGCTGCATGAAAAAAGAGCAGAAAGTGACTGTATAATTAAGCAATATAATTGTAGCATAATGCATGTGCAATAGGGATTGTACTGGAAACCTTCATTCTCACACATCCTAAATACGGAGGGTTTTTTTTGCCAACATTTGTGGTATTCCCTTTAATTACTAGGTGTATGATTTATTGACATGAATGGGTCTCAGTTCACTGGTTGTTTTCAAAGCAACTAAACCCGTGCTTTTGGAACATGGTAAATTGTTGTTTTCCAACATCTGCAAAAATTACCACCTACAAGTGATGAAATAGTATTATTAATCTGGAGGGGCTGGGATTAAAATGCAAAGCCCCATATTGCAGAATTATATTTCAACAGCAAAGTAGCTGATGGCGACAGCCAATTGCAGCTTTGAAGCTAGATTTGATTTTGAAGTTTAGCTCTGTTTTGAGCAGAACAGGTTGTGCTTAGATGACCCTCCCACCTTAACATTTGTGATTGTAGTTTATATCTCCTTAAATGGCATACTTAACTACAGGGTAGATCTAGAACTCTTAGTGGTGTATTTTGTCAAATATCTATCATTGTGCATCTTTGCTTGTACCTTTTGGTTTATTTTTCCTGAGGATATTGTTAGATTTACAGGTACTGAATGAAAATAGCATGATACCTCTTGCATATATGACTGCACGAATGAGTAAGCTTGTTAGAAATATGTGTTGGTGTTTTCAAGGTAAGCCTCTTTTCCCTGTTGATATCTATTTTTAAAGTAATTAACTTGTGCTCTGTTCCTTCCTGGAACATTTGGCATCTTTCATTTTGTGTACTCATTTTCTGCTACTTCTGATTAGTCTCTCTCTGCCCATCATTATTAACGGGAGTATTTGCCAGCAAATGAAGATCACAAAAACCGAAGTTATAGGCATCTTTATAAACCTGTGGGTTTTCACATATAGTACTTGCATGTAGTGTATGAACATTCTCAAGGCAGCTGCCTGTGTGCAAATGTTCTCAATTCTATTTGTGTGGGTGCCACCACCAGCAGTGCCAATGACAGTGGTTTCTGCCCTGGTGACAATAGCCAAGCCGTGTGCAGGCACAGGGTCAGCATCTGGCAGCCCCTCATTTATTAAAAATGGAAAATAGGTAAAAAAAAAAGCATATGCTTTTGCTCTAAAACTTCATGTGCTTCACTGAGAAAGTGCTGACTGCTATCCCATGTTCAGAGCTTTCTGAAATGCAAGGTGCATGCAGCTTATTATGTGAAAATAGGAGAGCACTGGGAGAAGACAGAATGAAAGCTTATTTTGGAGTTTAGAAAGTGGCTGTCTCTGCAGGTCTTCCTTGGCCTTACTGTTTTCCTTTACTAGTCCTGGAGTTTGCAGCTCCTGTGTTAATGCATGTGGTAGATAGAAGAAAATCACTACTGCTTGAAGAGCCTTCCTTGCTATTCCCTTTGCATCACATAATGTAAGGTAGGGGTGCATATGTATTCCAGATAGGGATGTGAGTACTAACCTTGTGCATACTAAGGAGGAATACACCCACTTCCACTTCATTGTAGTGTTCTTGGATAAAAATTCCACTGGCTTGGTTAAATGTTGCAACAGACTGGAAATATAACTCTCAAATTATTTGTAATGTTTGTATTGTAGTGAGCATGCTGAGATTTTTTTTTTTTTAATTTGAACTCTAAATTGGTGGGAATAGAGAGGTGGTAGTTACCTGGGGATAGCCTGTGGAGCTGGGAGCAGCTGTAACAACTCTGGTGACCTTTGGAAACCTTTGATGCATTATAGGTCCAGAAAAACTATAGAGGGAAAACCCTTTCCTGCCAGCATGTGCCTTTATGATCTTTGAGGCTTCCAGATATTCTCTGCATCATTCCATGGGATAGTAGGGTCTCCTGGGCCCAAACGTTTCCCCATTGTTCCATGTACATTTTTCCTCTGCCTGATTTCTCTCATTTGTTAGATTACATAATATTAGTAGCTAGTGCTGTGCAAGGTAAAACTTTGTAAACATCAAGAATTCCTAGCTAAAGTGATCAATGCTAAGGCAAGGTAATAAAAGTATTTATGCTTACATAAGTAAGAAGGTGATAATGACTGAAATTGCATTGAACTGTAGCACATATGTAAATGATCCCATGCAATCATACCAGTTCTTTCTGGTTTTTAACTTTCAGGCAGTGTAAGGTAGAATTACAGCTTGGAAAATAAACAAGATTGCTTATTGGGGGCCTTCAAGTAGTGTAAGACCTGTCCATATAGCACAGCATCAAAAGTTGTCTGAAATTCAAATTTCAGTGAAAACAATTTTGGTTAAAACTTCTCTATTTCACACTTAAGTAATACACTTTACACTAAACCTAATGTACCATGATAACTGTTGAGGAAGCTGTTGAGTTTCCAGGACACTGTTATAAATAAAATATTTACTTGCATGTAATGAAAAAAGTATTTACATGATAAAACTGTAAAACTTCATCCTGTGTGGCTGGTGTCTTCAGACTTCTAAGTCTAAAAGCTGGTTTGAAGTCTAGATGCCTGCAGCTTCTGAGGGTGTGTTAAACTTCCTTGCTGTAACGCATTCGTTGAAGTTAGCCTTAAAAAGCATCTTAAGTATTGCTTGTGATACTAAGAGTGAGGGAAGGATTGGGTCTGCCCTTTGAACAAGGGTGCTGGTTACAGCACAGCACATTTTTCTGTGTCTCAGCCGAGTAGTTGCATCTTTCAGTTCAACTTCTTTAGCTGCTTTAGTTGTGTTGCTATTCATTCTGAAAACTTGCTGGTATTTTGTTCATTCTAGCATTAAAATGCCCAAAATGCCCCAAATTCCTGGTATAACTTAAATCAGTTTGAGTTTCTGCATTGTACTGGTGGACCCGTAGCACCTGAGAAGTGGATCCATTTCAGCAAATTATTCTGTCTCAAAAGATATTGCTTCCAGTTAATTTTCCTTTATCATAGGAAAATTTCTTTTTATCATAGGGAAATTAACTTCAGCTGCAATGTTAGTTTGACTTGTTTCTTTCTTAATATCAATTCATGGTCTTGTTTGCATAAATAATATGATATTTCAACAGAGCAAGTTGAAACCATGGAAGGGGAGGAAAGGGGAAGTATCAACAGCACCATTTACTCTTGCATCCTTTTTGAAAACAAATTACAGTCCAATTCTTTTTACATGCCTGCATAAGGCAGATGTGCTTTCTGATTTAATAAATGAATTAGACTTTATGAAGAAATATTTGCCATCATTTTCAAACCGTTGTGTCTACTCTTTTCTCAGTGTATGCTTGAGCACAGTTCGCTGTTGCAACAGTGTCTGGGTTCAGCAGTAGCAGTTATTTTTCTCCTTCTTAGTAGCTGGTGCAGTGCTGTGTTTTTGACTTTCAGCCTGGG
>JAOEHY010032993.1:45043-56045 GCA_025447955.1 Psilopsiagon aurifrons
TTATTATTATTGGTGGTAGCAGCAGTGGTTTGTGTTATACCTCAGTTACTGGACTGTTCTTATCTCAACCTGTGGGACTTACATTCTTTTGATTCTCCTCCCCATCCCTCTGGGAGCGGAGTGGAGGAAAGGGGGGAAGTGAGAGAGAGGCTGTGTGGCTGACTGGGCTTAAACCTCAACAAACAGTTCTTTTCCTTTGCAGATCACTGTTGAATATGTTACAAAAATACAGAGAAACCTGCATGTTAAACTCCTGTTAAAAATAATTTATGATATAAACATACTTTTGAGCAGCTAAAGTGAACTTGATTGGATCTTTTAATTAGATTGCTGATTAACACTGCTCCAGCTATTGTGCATGCTTTATTGAAAACTCGCAATACATCAAATCACTTGTGACTTAAACTGGGACTTCTGAAAGAAGGTGGAGATGCAAGGCTGTATGTATTAAAATTCTTTTTTTTTTTTCTGATCTATTCCTTCCCCTAAATGCTTCTGTCAGTTCCAGATATACATTGAAGTACGCTTCCCTGCATCTCTGGTAGAACAAAGTGATTGCGTCTTGTATCTTAATTGAGCTGCTTCAGACGTTAGCATCTGAGATCTTGGCAGGGATGATGTTTTCTAGTAGCAGTTGCTTAAAACTATCATTATTGCCAAGACAGTGGATTTGCAGACTGTATTCTTTGCAACTACCTCAGTTGTTTCTTTAAATAATCCATCTATAGTTAACTTGCGTTGGTGCAAAAATCTCAGCCAAATAAGCCAAAGTGAAATTGTGGAGTCTGAGGTGCCCTTCAGATATGGAGCTTAATTGATGCAGTGAAATGGAGGATCAAATACATATTGGGCTTCAAGGCAGCACAGAAATTGCGTTGATTAAAAAATAATCACCAGCAAAAATACAAAAGAACTGCTTGCAAATACCTAAGTCTTTATTACTTTGCCCGAATGGTCCTTTATTTAGCATGTGAGTGCTGCTTCATCCTGTACATACTGATGGCACAGTGTCACAGGCTAGAATTGTTTCTAGGGCTGCTCCAAGAATATAGTACATCACAGCAGTGGTGTTTATTGTAGCTTCTCGAAGATTTTTCTGCAACTTGTAAATCAGGTTTTTTATTTGCTTTGCAATTATGTAGTCAGCGGCACAATTTGAGTTAGAACTGGGTAGTTCTGGGTCTTTGACACTTGGGTTCTGTTTTGAAAATAACCATGGTGTTTGCACTGTGCAATCCTCATCACAAAGAAAGAGAACCTTTGTTCTTACCTTTCATGTGCTCTTAGCTTTGCCTAGTTATGTTTCCTTTTGATTCTGGCCACAGGTTAATTTAACTCAATCTTAGGTTGTAGTTTATACTGGCAAGGGGTGTGGGAATGCAGTGGGATCACTGCTGAAATTGCAGCCACCCACGTTACTTCCTCCCCCATTTTGGATGGAGGAGCTACTGAAATGAGTAAGACCTGGAGGGGGCAGAGGGGAATTCCAGCTTATGTTTGCCTTCCCCCTGCAAAGCAAAAATCTACCAGTCGCACACAAACTGGCGTTCCCTACTTTGTGTGTGTGAAATAGTAGAGAATCATGATTTATATGTGTGTAAGGCTGGAAGGGGGATTGATTCTGTGTTAATCACGCTGTACCTGCAACAGCTGTAGCGCAGCTGCAGAGCAGAGATGAAGCTGGGAACACCTTTAAGAGAGAAGAAAAGAAACTGGAGGAGTGCGAGGAGGCGGACTAATAGCAAGACAGAGGCAAACAGCATTTTGTGTCATCTGATCATTACTGCTTGGAGGTACCACTGTGTTCATCTGGTTTGGGAATTGCTGTGCAGATGTGTGGGCCCCTGTTGTTTAGGGTGCGGTTGTGCTTTTGAGGCTAACACCAGCTGTCCCTTGCCTTCATTTGTGCTGTATGTTTGTGTGTCTGACCTTTCACCAAAATCTGACTGTGAAGCACTGGCAAGTGCAAAGGAGAGATAACTAGCAGGTTCATTTTTAAGAGATGTTATAAACATTACCTGCCATTACTTAGGAAGAGCATAACACAGAGAGCATTAACAGTTGAAAAATGGTGCTTGTAGAAGGATGTTATTCTGGGATGGGTGGTTCTTCTACTTCTTCCTGCCTTTAGATGCTTTTTCATTAGCATTTTAATTATTCTAAAAAATGCTACTGGAGCTGAGACAGATACTTTCTCTATTTGGTTTTCTGCAGTTTATCTAGATAAAACATAGGATAATTTCCAAGTGTATCTAATAATCCTCTTTGAAGATACTGCCTTTTTAAATGGAAAAATCTGCTATAGTTCAAAACATTTTAATTAGTTAAAAATATAGCATATTTAAGTCCTCATATTTTTAAATTGTCTTTAAACTCTGTCAAATCCATACTCTCTAAATAAGTGCACCAGTTCTGAAGATTAATTGTGCTAACATCTTTACAATGTGCAATTGATTTCAGAAACTCTTGGGAAGAGTCACAGGGGATTCTGGCAATAGTGTACATGATTTGTACTGCTACTGTGTCAAGCCATAACATTTTCTTCTGACCCAGGGGTTATTCTCTGCCTTTTCTAGGATATCAAATCATTAAATGTTGAGTTTCAAGTTATTCATTCTCCAGAATTGCTGTGTTGACTTCTGCTTTTCTCTTGTGTTTGGGCAACTAAGTCTACTTGATATTCCTTTACTGATACTACTGAAGATGCTGATTATTTCCTGAGAAAATATTCCTGATAAGCGAGGAGGGTCATACTCCTCATCCTCTGATGAAGATTCAGCAAGACTTAAATTTTCAAGGGGTGTATGTGCCATTTTGTCATTCCCTTTCTTTATTGTGTATTGAGCTCAGCAGTTGTGCCTTGTGGATTGCTTGGTTTAAGTCAGTGTTGCTCCTTTCTGTGATGTGTTGGGTGTTTTTTTTATCCAGCTATGTCATCGTCTTTGAAGCAGGCAACCCAAGGACACGATGGCAGTGGATTAAGCTCCAATTTAAGAGCCTGTGGCTAAGAATTGGAAACAGCCTTTTGGTGCTCAGCACAAGGGAAGGTTCTGCAGAGAATCCTTCTGGTTCATCAGGCATATTGGCATCACTGCTTTCAGATGTTAGTTATTAAAGTTGCCATATTGAATATTTGATAGTCAGTCTCACTCCCCCTTCTTGCTCCAGGTGTTCCTCTGCAAAAAGAATTTACCTTTAAAAGTGGAAAACACCATGAAAGTATTTGTTCAATCAAAATAAGTTGAATTTAGAAATCAAAACAAGCTGTTTGTGTGAATTCAGTGCAGGAGTTTACCCAGCCAGACCAGATATTTTTTATCCCTAAATAATCAAGTGTCTCAGTAACTGTGTCACATTTATTAACCTGTATTAACAAAGAAAGCTTTCAAGTGTAATTTTTTTTAATCTATAGGCTTAAAAAGCATGCAAAGAGAACAACTCGCTACACATTTCAGCTAGTCCTTCGTATACGTTCTCTTTTGCATTCAGTGCCCTCTGTACATACAGCCTGAGAGCTGCATGGTGGCAGCATGGGTTGGGGGCCTTGCTGGTAGCCATAGAAATCCGTCCTGTGACTTAAGCCTTTGATGAAGTTGTAGCAGAAGCACACTTCCATTTTCTTTCTGCTTGGTTTGCTTTCTGTCACAGGCAATAATCAGAGTTGTCTAGAACATTAATTTATGAAAGCTAATGTTGCTTCTTTGTTCCACTTCATTTCCTTTGGCTTGTACCAGACTTTAAAAGAGGAAAATCTAGACTCATTGTAGGTACACGAAAGTAAAAGAGGAGTAGACCTAAGAACTGTATGAGATCAGCCTGTGCACTTAAAACTAGGTTATATATTTTCCCCCAAAATAATCTCAAAACCTCTAGTTGAGAGGGTAAAACTCCTTTGAGGAGAAAATCGTCTTCAGATTCTAAACAAATGATAAAATGTGTCTCTAAACTGCAGTTAATTATTAAACCTATGACAGGCGGTAGCCATTTCACTAGTATTTTACTTCAATTGAGATTAGCATAGTAAACCAGTGTTAAAATGAGACTAGGTTGCTAAGTACAATAAAGCAATCATAGTTAAGGATTCGAGGGTGGCTTGTCTACTATACTTGTTACTTTAATGATTGATTGCAGTAGGTTAAAAATAGGTTTGTAGTCTGCTGTTTCTCTTAGAATTTCCTGGTGTTTGGGGTTTTTTGGTTTGGTTCTTTTCTTGGTGTTGCTTTTTTTTTGTTTGTTAAGGTGCCTGCTGCTGGATAGAGACTCGCTCACTGTAGTGGAAAAACTTAATTTCCACACACACATAGAGGTTATCTGTGGTCAAAACCACCTCTTAATATAAGGGGCCAGCACTGAATGTAATTAAATCCCGTGGAAGTTGGTAGTCCCTTGGTGGCATTGCACTTAGATTTTATTGTAAAATTAGAGAAGAAGCATTAGGGTGATCTGTGGGGAGACGGCACCAAGCATGGTGCAAAATGTTTCTATGGCACACTGGATCGCTGAGGGAACAAACTGAGTAAACTGATGATTTTAGCAATGCTAAATTACTTTCATGCTATTGTCTACAACTTAGGTGTTCAAAAGTGTTTCTGCTTTTTGTAGTATAGTGGATTGAGTTTTCAGAGTACAAGCACCATCAAATGTGCTACCTCCTGAAGGCATGAGCTGTTTAAAATCCAACTGGATGAAGATGCCATCTGGTGGTATGTATTTGGTATGTATGGCTGCTTCCTGAGGTACCTGCCATAAAGGTCATACATTCTTTAATGTGCAAGAGAGAAAGAGTAGCCATTATGGTAAGGCCAGAACTCAAAGATCTCCAGTTGTTGCTATAGGCACCGGCTGGAAAACTAACAAAAGTGTGGGAGAGAACATAAGCAATCAGTGCAAGCCAGCCTTTTATTTTGAAGTCTGATTTTCTAAACTAACATTTGGGGAAAATTTCAGGTTATCTTACATGAGGGGAGGCAGTGAAAATAAACTGGGTTTGTGTTGATTTGAAGTGGCAGTGAGATGATGATCTGCCACCTCTGCTTGGTGCAGATTTTTATGGCAGAAGGAAATGCATTTCAGTTGCATAATCAAAAATTATGAGTTCCTGCATGAATTGCACAGAATAAGGTTTGATCATGTTCTAAAACCTCAAGGTCTGTATTTCTTTTTTTAATCTGTATGAATATCAGGAATCTGAATATCATTTTTGCTAGTTCTTATGTAAAGCTTTTTTTCTTTGAGAAGAGCTTTTAAGGTCTAACATTTGTTCAGTGGGTAAAGGTTAAAACTTCGTAGCAATAGCAGTTATTCAGTGCGCTATTGAAGCTAAATTACTCACTTTACCTAGTTTGAACAAAGTCAAAAGCATTAGTCTGCCAAAAGACATCTATCTTCCCTTGAATTTGCAGGTTCTTCTGTTCTTATTTCATCACATGCTTTCCCTAAGGATCAGTAACTTCGTCTCCAAACTAAAGCTTTCTTTTCAGCATAGGGTTTCATTCAGTAATTAAGATAATGTTATTTTTATTATGTTCTTCCTACATTAAGCCCTTTTCTTAAAATTACAGAATAATTTAGGTTGGCTGGCCCCAGCTTCAAAGATAGATCAGGGCTAAATTCTACCACCTCTTTTCTCAACTAATCCATCTTCTTCCTTCCAACTTGCACACATTCCTCCTTACTCTTAACACCAGGTTTCTGAACAGACCTCCTACTGTTCCAACTGTGTAGGGAGGGAAATTAACTCCTTACATGAGCCATCAAATTCTTTAAGCATCAAGACTATCCCTTTTAATGTCTGCTGCTGTTTCATCAATTACCCACATTGTCTGTTTTGCTTCAGAAACCCTGGTGACTCATCTGAGCTCAGTCAGATAGTTTCATGCTAAGTCTCAAGCATTTCTTTGACTCTTCATAGAAGGAAGGCTATATGCAGCTCCCTATTTTTTTTTTTTATTTTTTTTTTTTCCTTTGGTGACTTTATTCTTGAAAAATCTGGCATTGGAAGAGTTGTTCTCTGAGCATGGAGTTGTCTGTCTTTTTTCAAGACCAGGTCCTTTCACATGTGCTTCCTGGGACAGGCAGTGTTGACGTTACAGCTCTCATTAAGAGCTATTTTACTCTGCAGTGTCCAACCAATGATTATTCCCCATTGAGCTCACTGATGTATGTGGAATAGAGCATGGTGTTCAGAGGCTGTTTTGAGTGCCTGCAGCTGCCTCATTTATACCCTTCTTGGCCACCTACCCTCTCTGCCTCTGGACTCAAAAACCATTGCTTATGCAGGACTTGGAAGAAAGAGTGCTAATGAGGGTCCATCCACCCAATGTGTCATTGTCCGAATTGAAACCTTGGCCTCAAGGATAGACAATATTTAAAATACGATTTTTGTGTCCTCAGGAGTACCCAGGCAGAGAAACAGACTCACAAAAAAAATCTGCCTCGTACCTTTGTTCCAGTCTGAGGAGTTCTGAGGCCCAAATCTCTTCAAACTTTTGGAAGTTTTTTATCTCCTGTGAGTATTCTGGGCTGTAGGGGTATAAAAATATACCTCCCCAAATTCTCCTGTTTCTAATTGCAAGAAATTAATCCCTATTGACCAGAGTTTTGTGGAAAACACAGAAGCTGACATATAGAATTTTTTATTTTGGTGTCTGTTCTGCTGCATTCCCATTCTTGTGGGCTAGAAATCTTTCCAGTAAAACAAGCATTTATATCTGGAGTATATATTCTGCGTGATCTCAAAGCCCAATTGTTGCAGCTGATAAATATGTTGTGTGGGTGCTGTATCAGTTGTGAGGCTCTGGTGTATTTGCATGCATGCAGGGAATCATATAATTAACCACATTAAACTGAATAACACACAGCCTCCCCATTGTTTCTCTTTATGGGTGTAATTAGATGCTGAGAGAACTATAGCAGGAAATAGGAACAGTTTCCTCCTGCCACCCCTCAAACAAGTTTTCAGTTCCAATTAAAATAAATTACATTTTCAACCAGAAGAGATTACTCACATGATATTTATGTCATTTAGAAACAGGCATAAAGAGCCTGGTGTAAAGGTAAATATTAGAAGGGAGAAGGTGGGGGAGAATAGTTTAGAAGTCCTAACCAATATGGATTGAAAAGCTGATTCTTTGAATTGCTCAGTTTCACTCCAGTGAGAAATATCTGCTAGAAGTTGAGTAACAGGAGATGGTGAAGCTTCCTCACAAGATTTGGGGTACTGGAGATTTCTTTAGTTTAACTTTGTAATGGGCTTGGACACTTTGAAAAGTAAAGTTTTCTAGATTTATATATTTAAAAAACCCCACCTTAATCTTATGAGACTACTTAAGGAAGAAATAATACATGACACTTTCTGCCCAGCACCTTTCTGTTTTGATCTGCCAGATGTTCTGAGTGTGCATCGTTTCCTGTACTGCTGCGGCAATAGGACTTGCAAAAATAAAGAGAAGAAAACCTTTCATTAGGATGCAGTTAGGTGGAAGGAGAGGATTTTTTAAAGTATTTTTTTTTGCTGAAACACCGTGTGTTTCATGTCACAAATTAAACAGTTCGGGTTTGAAAGTATCAATAAGAAATGAGGAAAAAAAAACACATAGTGAAAATCGCATGAGAAAAGAGAAGCCTCGTCTTGGGGGCTATGGTTAAGTTTAAGACTAAGGTAACATTCTTAATAAGCTATGTAAGGGCAACCAGTAATCTACTTAGCACATGTTGTCCAAGATAGGAGCCTTTGATCCTCTTCCTGAGGATGAAAGGTTGGGTAAGGTGGTGTGAGAAAGATTGAGAGATGAGAAATTCCTTATTCTCCTTTACCATCATACACTTCCAGTAACTTTGAGGTCTTCTGATAGACATTATGACAAATGATGTCTCTCCTTTTAGCTTAATTATATAGAAAAACTTATGCTACAGTACAGAAAAAATTGAGTCTCCTGACCTTTTTTTAAGTATTGTGGCTGTTCAAGAAGGTTTAAACATAGTTGTGAAGAATCATATAATTAGTATATTAATATCACTGTGTTCCATATGTGGAAAGTCTTCATTTCAGTGACAGCTTGATCTGGGTTTCCATGGTACCTGCTGCGTACATTAGTTCAATACAGTAATCAAACCGTGAAGAGGATGTGGACATGGGCTCTACAGCCAGACAAGTACAGTATTTTGGAAGTTACTGCTGATATACTGACTATCTTGATTTAAGATACAGAAAACCAAGAAATTTTAACATAACCCAGTTTGTGGGTAGAAAAAGCAGAGTTGGTGAAACTAATTAGTTGATCTATGCTTTGGATCCATTGGGGTTTGGAGCTACCTCAGCTACCATCTCCGGAATGGCTTATTTTGTGAAGTATAGAGATGATAATGTAGTTCTGGACTGAAAATCTGAGCTGCATTCAGGTGCAGTTTGTGTCTCTGCAATTGTGTGGTAAACTCTGAAGTAAAAGCATCGCGATGACAATTCAGTTGGGAAATTAACTGCACAATATGGAAGACAGCTCATTCTTCTGCCCCTTCTTTCCTATCCTTTCATCTGCAAAAGTAGTGTAATTCCTGGCAATCTTCTTATTTCCTCTGCAATTTTCCAGTGTCCTTGATGATATTGGAAAAAGTACAAGTCTTAATTGCTCCCTTTTTTGAGATGTGAAGAGAAATCTCTTCTTATCTTTTTTCTTTTTTTTAACATGCACTGTTGCTTTTTTGAGTTTAAATTTAAAATGAGACAGTTTTGTAAAATTGGCTGAAATAGTAAATTTGGCTCATTACGTAAGGAATTTAGAGCATGTTCTTGTGCTGTCTCTGCTGTTAGGTTGCCAGCCACATAACTGCAGATATCCTTTCTGGCCTGATGCAATCACCAAATTATTATACTAATACCACTATACATACTGTTGGTTGAAAGGAACAAAATGAATTCTGCAGATGATGTTTTCTCAGGTAAGCAGAAGTAGGTCCTCCATTTTCCTTTAGGCTCCTGAAAAGCTGAGCCCCGTGTAAGTGACCCTTTCCTCCAGCGTGGATGTTGGCTTCTCTCTTGGCTGGCTGGGGACTGTGCTGTGACCTTTCCTGCTGGCTGTCCTCTCTCTCTGGGCCTAGCAGCACCCCCAGACCCATGCTAAGCCCACTGAAATCTAACCTGACAAAACTGACATGATTAACTCTAGTGCTTAGGTTTTGCTGGGTTAGTGTGCTGAAGCAGTTCATGTTGCTTGAGGATGTCTGAGACTATGAGTAAGGGGGACTGCAGTGGTGAGGAGCATGATTAGCTGAGACTGCTATGAACCCTCAGGCTGAAATTATATTTGCTTATTAGGAAAGCTGAAGGCACCCTGTCATTTCTTCGAAATATTTTCCTCAGGAAATTATAAATATCACTACCTGGGAAATCCAAGTCAAATGTATAATCTGGGAATGCTTAATATGCATAGCCGAAGCATGTAATGTTTTTTTTTCATTTTCTCATGGTATGATATTTAAATTATAGGAGGAACACTACATTTCTTAAAGTAATTTGCTCTAGTCTTTTTATGTTGCTGCTGTATGGAAAATCTGCTGATTTTTTTCTGAGCATTGCAGGATAATCGTAGATGCAATACTTGAGTCATCCTGTGTCAAATGGGCTGTGATGCTTTGTCATCAAGAAGTGCAGCCTTGCATATGCTATACTGAATGGCATGATGCTGTTCTTTGCTATGAAAGGAGACTATAGTGATGCCGGGGATAGACTCTTCATTAGGGACTGTAGTGATAGGACAAGCGGTAACAGATTCAAACTTAAACAGGGGAAGTTTAGGTTGGATACAAGGAAGAAATCCTTTACTGTGAGGGTGGTGAGGCACTGGAATGGGTTGCCCAGGGAAGTTGTGAATGCTCCATCCCTGGGGGTGTTCAGGGCCAGGGTGGACAGAGCCTTGGGTGGCATGGTTTAGTGTGAGGTGTCCCTGCACATGGCAGGGGGGTTGGAACTAGATGTTCTTAAGGTCCTTTCCCATCCTAACTATTCTATGATTCTGTGATTTCTACCTGGTAGGTAGGCCTAAATTATACTTGTGAAATTTGTTCAAAAGGTGAAAATGTTGTATTTGTTTTAATTTAAATACTTCTCTGTGAGTTCAGTGTAATGGAGGACAACTGTTCACTCCCACACTTAAGGAAAAGCTGAAATCAGTGTATGAACACACAAGGTACAAAGCTTACACTTACTTAAGATGGGTTTCATGCACTTCCCTGTATATGTGCACACATACTGCATTCTATCCTGGTGAAGCATAGGACAGTGCATACATTTGATGTAGATTCTTAAAGATATTTGAAGTAGTTACCATAAATAAGCTCTTGTTCTTCTTCAGAAGTAGCAACGTTGCTTATGCCAGTGCTCAAAATTATGGCTTGGTTTGCAGTTGTGTTTCTTACTTATGGACTAAATACGTGCTGTTTGGATTCTAGATGTAACTCTTGATGAGGGGTGCCTGTACTCCATTTTGCTGCAGTCTTCCCTAGGTTGTGAATCCTATCCTTGCAAGTTTCATTTTGTTTTACTCCAAGAAGTGCCAGTTAAGAAACTAATTTCTGGTGTTTTAGCATTCACTTGCTTTTTTTTTTTTTTTTCTCCCTTTTCAATCATAAGGCCTGTTTATAAAGATTTTTTTTTTCTTCTGTTGATAAATGATTTTCTGCCTGCTCTTGGTTATACCCTCTTTACGCCATCCTTAAAAGAAGCCAGCTGTCCATGTATAAGGGATGCCAACGTTTATTCAACTTCAGATTTAGTTCTGGTGGGAAGCTTTTAGCTGTATTCTTCATCTAGGCTGTGGAGACGGGATGTGTTGATTTTTTTCTGATGTTGTCTCTTCATCCCTCTATGTTTTCCTTTTGGAGAATCTGAAGTGGTTGATGTGGTGTTCCCAGCCTTCCTGGGATGGCCACCCAATGTCACATCTGTTTCTATTTCAAGTTTGGGTGAGCATGAATACTGGGGCTGAGAATTACTTAAGTGTAGGGT
>JAOEHY010032995.1:9330-94129 GCA_025447955.1 Psilopsiagon aurifrons
CCAAATCGGGTGTTTGACCCAAAATCGGGGGGTTTCCACCCAAAATCGGGTGTTTTCCACCCAAAATCGGGGGGTTTCCACCCAAAATCGGGTGTTTTCCACCCAAAATCGGGTGTTTGACCCAAAATCGGGGGGTTTACACCCCAAATCGGGTGTTTGACCCAAAATCGGGGGGTTTCCACCCAAAATCGGGTGTTTTCCACCCAAAATCGGGGGGTTTACACCCAAAATCGGGTGTTTTCGACACAAAATTGGGGGTTCCGACCCAAAATCAGGTGTTTTTGACACAAAATTAGGTGGTTTCGACCCGAAATCGGGTGTTTTCAACCCAAAATCGGGTGTTTTCGACCCAAAATCAGGTGGTTTCAACCCAAAATCGGGTGGTTTCAACCCAAAATCGGGTGGTTTTGACCCAAAATTGAGGATTCCGACCCAAAATCAGGTGGTTTTGACCGAAAATTGGGTGTTTCCGACCCAAAATTGGGGGTCCGACCCAAAATCGGGTGTTTTCGACACGAAAGCGGGTGTTTTTGACCCAAAATCAGGTGGTTTTGACCCAAAAGCAGGTGTTTTAGACCCAAAATCGGGGGGTCCAACCCAAAATCGGGTGGTTTCAACCCAGAATCAGATGGTTTTGACCCCAAATCGGGTGTTTTAGACCCAAAATCGGGGGGTCCGACCCAAAATCAGGTGTTTTCAACCCAAAATCGGGTGTTTTCGACCCAAAATCGGGGGGTCCAACCCAAAATCAGGTGGTTTCAACCCAAAATCAGATGGTTTTCACCCCAGATCGGGTGTTTTAGACCCAAAACCGGGGGGTCCGACCCAAAATCGGGTGTTTTCGACATGAAATCGGGTGGTTTTGACCCAAAATCGGGTGGTTTTGACCCAAAATCGGGTGGTTTTGACACAAAATCGGGTGGTTCCGACCCAAAATCGGGTGGTTTCGACCCGGAATCGGGTGTTTTCGACCCGGAATCGGGTGATTTCGACCCAAAATCGGGTGGTTTCGACCCAAAATCGGGGGGTTTTGACCCTAAACCGTGTGGTTTTGACCCAAAATTGGGGGTTCCGACCCAAAATCAGGTGGTTTTGACCCAAAATCGGGTGGTTTTGACCCAAAATCGGGTGTTTTTGACACAAAATTGGGTGGTTTTGACCCAACATCGGGTGGTTTTGACACAAAATCGGGTGGTTCCGACCCAAAATCGGGTGGTTTCGACCCAAAATCGCGTGGTTTTGACCCAAAATCGCGTGGTTTTGACCCAAAATCGGGTGTTTTCGACCCAACATCGTGTGTTTTCGACCCAACATGGGGTGTTTCTGCCCCAAAATGGAGTGTTTGCACCCCCAAACGCGCTGTTTCAACCTCCAAATGGGCTGTTTCTGCCCAAATGTGGGGTGGGGTTTGCCCCAACATGGGGGGGGGTTCAACCCAAAACAGGCTGTTTTCACCCAAAATAGGCTGGTTATACCCCCAAAACGGGCTGTCTGCACCCCAAAACAGGCTGTTTTCACCCAAAATAGGCTGGTTATACCCCCAAAACGGGCTGTTTGCACCCCAAAACAGGCTGTTTTCACCCCAACATTGGTTGTTTTCACCCGAAACAGCCTGTTTCCACCCCAAAACAGACTCTTTTCACCCCAAACCAGGCTCTTTCCACCCAAAATAGACAATTTTCATCCCAAACCAGGCTCTTTTCACCCAAAATAGACAATTTTCATCCCAAACCAGACTGTTTTCACCCGGAAACAGCCTGTTTTCACCCAAAGCGATTACTTTCACCCCAAACCAGACTGCTTTCACCCCAAACCAGCCTGTTTCACCCAACACCAGACTGGTTGCACCCCAAAACAGCCTGTTTCCACCCCAAACCAGAAGGTTTTCACCCCGAAGCAGTCAGTTTTCCCCCAAAATATACCGTTTTCACCCCAAACAGGCTGTTTTCCCCCCAAAACAGACTGTTTTCCCCCCAAACAACCTGTTTTCACCCAGAATAGACTGTTCCCACCCCAAAACTCTGTTTTCACCCCCAAACAGACTCTTTTCACCCCAAACCAGACTGTTTCCACCCCAAACCAGAATGTTTTCACCCAAAACAAACTCTTTTCCCCCCCAAACCTGTTTTCACATGAAATAGACTGTTTCCACCCCAAAACAGACTGTTTTCAACCCAAACCACGCTGTTTCCACCCCAAACCAGAATGATTTCACCCCGAAGCACTCTGTTTTCACCCAGAATAGACTGTTTCCACCCCAAACCGGGCTCGTTCCCCCCAAAATAGACTGTTTTCACCCCAACAGAGTCTGTTTTCACCCCAAAACAGACTGTTTTCACCCCCAAACAACCTGTTTTCACCCAGAATACTGTTCCCACCCCAAACTGGGCTCTTTTCCCCCCAAATTAGACTGTTTTCACCCCAAAATGGGCTGTTTTCACCCTAAAATGGACTGTTTTCACCCAAATTAGACTGTTTCCACCCCAAACCGGGCTCTTTCCCCCCAAAATAGACTTTTCACCCCAAAATGGGCAGTTCTCACCCCAAACCGGGCTCTTTTCCCCCGAAAGTGACTGTTTTCACCCCAAAATGGGCTGTTTTCACCCCAAACCAGGCTCTTTTCCCCCAAAATGGACTGTTTTCACCCCAAAATGGGCTGTTTTCACCCAAATTAGACTGTTTTCCCCCCAAATTAGACTGTTTTCCCCCCAAAATGGGCTGTTTTCCCCCAAATTAGACTGTTTTCCCCCCAAAATGGGCTGGTTTCCCCCAAATTAGACTGTTTTCCCCCCAAAATGGGCTGTTTTCCCCCAAATTACTGTTTCCCCCCCAAATTAGATTGTTTCCCCCCCAAAATGGGCTCTTTTCCCCCCAATTAGACTGTTTTCACCCCCAATTAGACTGTTTTCACCCAAATTAGACTGTTTTCCCCCAAAATAGACTGTTTTCACCCCAAAATGGACTGTTTCCACCCCAAAATGGGCTGTTTTCACCCAAATTAGACTGTTTTCACCCCAAAATGGGCAGTTTTCACCCCAAAATAGACTGTTTTCACCCTAAAAAGGGCTGAAAAGGAACCAGATTAAACCCAGGAGGGTTACAGCTCCGTTCCTGGGAATGTTAATCCTGCACACACTAACACGATTCCCTTTGAACCAGGACTTTTTGCAGAAAGGAAAGCCTCTCTTCCAGAGTTTTCTGCTCTCCCCAACTCCATCCTAAGAACACAAGCAGCCCAGAGTCTCCAGGAACACACAAACATTGGCCATGACAATCACCTCTGGATCATCTCTCCAGCACAGCTGGATCTCTGCATGCCAGACCTCAGCACTGGCCAGCACTTTGTACATCATTAACCCTCCTGATGTTGCAACTTCAAGGCAGTTCAATCTGACTGCTGGCAGTAAAACAACCCCAAATCTGCTGACACCAACACATTACAGGGCGAAGAAAGCTTCGGGATTTTCGAATCGGCAACAAAGGGTGATTCTTTTCTTCCACCCACACTTTGGAATTTGGATGATGCTGTTGACTCAGTTGCGTTATTCCTGCTCATCAGACGAGGCTCACATGGGGAACGTTTCCCGAGGTGCCTTCCCTGAGCAAGCAGGTGCACTGAGAACTTCACAAAGCAAATGCAATAGGTAGAAGGTTGAGGCTCAGGTTCTCAGCCCTCTGCTAGGAGTGGCTTCCTATAGATCTTTTCCAACACTCAGCAGCCAGAATGCAGAGCAATGAACATGAGTGCAATTTGGCATCACAGCCAGGATTCCTAGGACTGAGTCAGCAAAATGGTTTGTGGCAACAAGAAGTTGTGCATTACAGCTCATGCTGCTCTTCTGATCCTTGAGGAAAGGCAAGGCAGGAAAGGAGGGCACGCATGTACGTACGTGTGAGAAAGAGAAAACCTCTTTGACAGAGGTTGCTGTAATTTAGCTGGGGTTTGTTTTACCAGGGCACCCCACCTGCTACCCCTCGGCCACCCAAGTTGCAAGCTGTTTTGTTGACTTGAGGCATTTCCACTTTGTTTTCATAAGCAGGCTAAATTACAGAGGAATTTTCATAGGAAAATCATGCATTTGAAGGCATTTCCAGCACCGCAGGGACAGAGGAGTTCGGTGTCTATGAGCAGAACATGGGAACACATGTGATTTTGAGGGCATATAAAGGGTGTTGTTCTGTATGTGTAAGTGGGGGCAATAGGGATTTAGGGGACAAAAGCAAGGCAGGAAATTGCATGGCCCACTGGGACTAGCCAGATTGCAAGTGTGTTAATTTCAGCCCAATTTACATTTTCAGTTCTCTGAAACATATTCACTTTACATCCAAGACCAAAGACCTGGTGCAGATGCAAAGGAGTGGTGCTGCCCCTGTGTTATTTCCTCATGAGCATCCTGAGGCCTCACTATGGCATCATTTAACAGCAGCATTTCTCCCTAGTGCTATGGCACGATGGAAAGGACAAGCCAAAAAGCTCTCATCAAGGGTTCATGGGATTACCTATCAAATGAGGGACTTTGCCCTGGCCTTTCTGACTCTCCTCCAGCCCTGGATCAGGAGTTGAATTAAGGTCACCAAACCATAGATGTCCTTACATGTCCTCTTTTAACCGGCAATTAAAATCAATCTCAGCAAAGACAGAGGTATCAGGATATTGGTTTTGTGCAGCAGCTCTAACTAAACACCTAGCTATCTGGAAATACTACAGTGCCATTGAGATCCATCCTTTGGCACATGCCAGATCCAGGACACACGTGCTGCACCTCCAATAGAACCAGTGCATCTTAACTGCATTTACTATGCACACTCCCCTACACAACTGCCTATATGATTGTGTCAGGAAACCCAGGCAGATATACACAAGCACTGGGGTTTATCACTGCTGATCCCAGTGACTTAGTGCAGCTGGATCAGGGTATTTCAGGAAACCCTAATATGGGAATTCACCTGCTGGCAGCTGCTCTCCAAACTTACTTTCAGGAAAGGATGTATCTTGCAAACACATACACAGACACTTCCAGACAGACATTTGCTATTGCACAAGCTGAACTCTGTACTACACTATCAGTATGATTTGTGTCTTTTTCAGGTCTAAGTTATCAACATTTCCAGCAAAATAGCTTTCATTTAAGCTTGCTGACCAGGTGATGCTCCCTCCTTCCTTAAGCTTCTGAGAAAACTACATGTAAACAGGAGGAGAACTGAACTGATGCACTGCAGCCCCACTCCATTGCCCATGTAACCCTCCAACTCAGGATTCAACAGCCCCTAACAGATGGGAAATGGTAGAAGACCTTGTAAAAGTCATGGGCTCAGAGAAAGCTGCTAGAGGCAGTTGTTCTATCTCTGTTTACAAGATGCACTTGTTCTGGGATGTCCTTCCTCTACCTTGGCACTGAAATAGGTAATTTCAAAGCCTTTTGGACCACAGGATGCCTTGTTTCTCCAGACAGTTGGGTATACTCCACTATGGCCATGCTGGTTCATGTCATTAAAAACAGCAACTCGCACCCAGCCTGGGAACAGCTTCTTTAACTGCCAATGCAACTGAGCTTAGGCTAAGGGCAAGGGTGATCTCAAGGTTTTCCCCTTTGCCTGGGTACCCCAAAGCTCATCACCCCTCTGTTGAGGAGAGCAGTCCATGCTTAGAACACAGCAAGTTTGATCTGAGCACAGGTCTGGATCAGCAGAGTATAAAGTGCAGGTGTATCCCAAGAGTGACAGGACAGATTTAACTCCGTGACACACCCCCAGGGATATTAGTTAATGCAGGCAAATGGACTGAACATGGGTAATAACTGCAAGGTAGATCCTTACCCTCACAGCTTCTTCAGCTTCATCATCTGATACTTAGAACCAGGCTTACATGGATGAGCCTCCCACTTGAATCACTCCTAAGTAATACCTTGAAGCCCAAATCCAAACCTCACCTCTTAGGACCATGGCCATCTATACCCAACTGCATCCACATGAGCAAGGTGCAGGGCCTGCTGTGCCTGACACGCTGCCCTCCTGCCCCAGCTCTTTCCAGCTGAGCAACTGGTGCTGTTGGATGGAGGCAGAAGCACAAGCACCGTAAGCCAATGCCCATGGTGGCAGGTTGCCCGCATTCATACCATGCCTCTCCCCAGCACCATGCCAAAACCAGCAGGATCTCTCTCTACAGAGGAGCTATGCCAGAGAAACTATTCCGTATGTGTAAGATATGGAATAGTTAAAGAGCTCTCAGCCCTCAATACGGGGGTCTGGTGAAAATGGCACACCTCGTGCCATCATAAATGGCAGGCTCCAGCTTCTGGATTTGCTCCTTTTGCTCAGGAAGCCTGGGAAGGGCAAACAGCAGCTGCTCACAATCCCAGCTAACCTGCCTACACTACCAGCACACCAGAGGTTTACCTTTCCCATAGGATACATATGGCATTGTAAGGGTTTGGAAACAGGCAACAGCAGAGAAAACTGCGAGGAGAAGGTCAACAGATTGCATTAATACAATCCTTTGCTTGGGAAACTCCGTCCCTTCAGTACAGAGGGATGCACAAGCATACAAAAACCACCTCAAAAAGCTGACAGCCAGGATTACCTTGGTTTTATCTTGCTCCAAGCTGGGCTCAGCAGCATCCAAGACACTGCTGAGCATGTGTGCTATCACAGATTGCCCTTTAGGACTGACCTAGAAGCTCCCTAGAAGAAAGCTGGCTCAAGAGCATGTTACTTGACAAGCTGTCCTCATGAGCAGCTTTCAACACCAGAAACACTCAACAGCAAGCATGAAAGGCCCTCAATGGTGCAGGGCTGCTCTTCCATCAAGGGCAGTGGCATCCGACACTGGGACTGCAGGGAAGGTTGCTTTCAGAGTGTTATTTTCCTCCTGGGCTCCACATAGACCAGAAAATAGTGGAGAGAACCAACGCAAAGTCCTCTTCCACTGAAGAGGACATGAACTACACCTCCTTGCAGAGACCCCCGATGGGTAAACCCCTTCAAACCATCCCTGGGATAAGACTCAGAGAAAGTAAAAATAACACAGGAAGAGAAGGCAAAGTAAAGGTTGATGCTAGAATAAGCTTGGGGGATCAGCATGCCCTGGTGTAAGGCTCAGCCCAAGGACAGGATTAGGTGGGTTCATCCCCTCAAGAACATCTAGAGACTGATTTTCCCCTCCTGTGGTGAGGGAGGAGGATGTACATGCGGGTTCCCAAGCAGGAGTTATGACACACTGCTCTCACACCATACCCATCAGCCCAGGAGAACCTCACCTAGTGGACAGCATCAGGTCCCCAGACTGAATGATCTGCAAAGGATGACCAAGCAAAATGCTGCCATTCTTTCCCAAGGCGTAGATCAAAGACAAAGTGGCTCTTCTGCCCTGGCTGGCGGACACCCCTGGACCTCTTGAGACTCCCAGAGCATGCCACAGGTCTAATTCTGGAGTTTTATGTTGATTCCAGAGATTTTTAGCTGGATAAGGATTTAAGACAAAGCGGCACAAAGGCTCCAAGCCAATAAACTGCACTGGGATGCTCCAGCTCAGCCTAGTGGTGGGGTGGAAGCAGCAGAGCCAAGAACCATCTCTGCCCTGACCTTCTGCTGTCACCAGCCTTTCCCACCTCTGTCCCTACGTCAGGAAACAGCTGAGTGACGCTTTTGAGGGACAAACCCCTGGGTTTTATGCCTGAAGGACAATTTCTTTCTCTTTCCCTGCAGTTCCCTCCCACTTCCTCCCTCCTCCCTGAAAGATAAATGACTTTGCTGGAGGAAAGGGTGAAATTTCATCCTGGATCAAGCCCCATGAGCAGAATACCCATGTGACGGCTCACAGAATGTGTTTTGCATGCAAATATCATACATGCAAAGTGAAAATGAGTCATTTCACAGCACCCCTGGCTCTAGGCACTGAGTGACTTCTCCTCTGTGACTCCTACACTTGTCTGCTTCCCCTCATTCACCAGCCCAAGCTCCTGTGGTTTCCTCGCCACGTTTGCCTGCTCCAATCACTTTAGCTAGGATATTAGCTAGAAAGGAAGGAAGGAGGCAGAGGTTTCTTTTTCCCTTGCTTAGATTTGTTTTACATTCTGGTTTTTACAGTGTTGAGGTTTTTGCTCACTGCTTTTGCCATCGGCTTCAGTCACTGGGTTGGCTCTCAAAATCCAGAGAGTCCAGCACTTTCCAAAACACAGCAGCGGTATTTGTATTGGCTTCTGAACTTGCTTGGGCATGGACATGGCTTGGCTTGCTCTCCCTGCACACATGAGCTGTTTTCTTTCATTATGGCTGTTAATTGTTTGCTTTTGAGATCGAGACATGGGGGCAAATCCGTTTTACAGTAGAAGCGATCAAAAAACAGGAGGAAAAGTTCAATTCAGCACCAGGATCTTGAGCTGATCACAAAAGCTCAGAGATCAAGAGCAAAATATGAAGCCTCTGCGCTCCCAGTAAGCAAGTGAGGGAGAGGGGAAGCTGGAGGTTTTGGCTGCTTGGATGGAAAAACAAATACCCTCCCACAAATGAGCTATTCTCACAGCCTTGTATTAGTGCTGGCAAAAGCCACCTAGGAGCAGCCTCACTGAAAGCAATGGGTCTGAAGAGATCAGAGCAGATCTTAATACCTTGAAGACAACCCCTTTGCAACCAAGCCTGGGCTAAGATTCACAAGAGCCATGGAGGACAGTGAAAAGCACAATGATGCAGATGAAACTCCCCCTTCCCCCCCAAGCCCCACAGACCAATCTCACATCTTATTTCTCTTAAATCAAACAGTAGCAAAAGGGAACCCAGGTTTCACTTTGAAAAGCAGAGCTTTAATATTACAGGACCATTTTCCCTGGCAGTGCTGCAAACCCCAAAGCCAGTAAATAGCAGAAGGAATAAAACCCAACTGTAAAAGGGAGCCACAAGCCTTAGCTCTCACACAGGAGTCCAGCCTGGCCGAACACAGGGAGAGGCTCCAAGCAGCCATTGCCTTCAACCACAGAGCTGAAACTATTTGTGTGCTGTTTATCTCCCACCCCACATCCTCCCCCTTTGTTCCTCTGCTCTGATGCCTCCCTACAACCGACCTCCTCCTCCTCCTCCTCGCCAATCAGCCAAGCCTGCCAGCATAGGGGTTACAGCATGACATAATTGCAACATGAATAAACAACATTTGCCATTAAGGGATACTTTTAATGAGAAACAGAGCTGCGAAGGGGAAGCATCAAAGTGGCTCACGGAAGGAAACCGCCTGGAACAAAATCCTACTTGATGCCCCAATTAATATGTTCCCTAATTCTATTTCCTGCACTTGTGGTCCCGCAGCCTCCTTGCTTTAATTTCTTTGGGAGGATGGAGAGGAAGGAACCTGGAAATGCAGCGTCTTCATGGCTGACTTGATGTGCAGGCAATGCTCATATTAGAACAAATTAGAGAATTAAAAACTAACCGACGACAGACTGAGGAAATGTCATCCCCAGGATAATAGTATTAATTGAGACCTGGGTTTTGCAGGCCAGGCCAGCTTAAATACAAACAAAGCTGAAAGCTAGAGTTAATAAGACTGGATTAATTACATGGGGAGGTTTTTTACTCCACCCGTGTTCTGCCCAGCTTCGATCTTCAAACTCGGTGACACTGTTGTGTGTTAGCAGCATCTCTTCTGCACAGCAAAGGCAGATGTTTGATCAGCTCAGAGAGGTCCACAGAGCTCCTGTGCTGAAGGATGAGCAGTCCAGTTGATCCAAACTGGAGCCTACGCAAACGCAAGTGCATCCTAAGTGACTACTCATGCAGATCTGTCATGTTGTGAATGAAGTGCAGCTGAGAACCTTATGTTCCCCCAACCTTGAGTTTGACTCCAAAGAGAAGGGTAGAGTCTACTGTTCGTGTTAGTGTTTAACACATGTATGTTGTATATGGCTGGCAGACTCTACATTCAGAATCTAACCTGGTCCATGCATCAGCCATCACTCGGGCAGGTCTGCCCAACGATTCCCTGAACCCAGGTGGAGTCACAGGCATATATTCATGGTAGAAGAAATGAAAACAGTTCCTATTGATCAAATAGTCCAAAGCTGCACACGGAAGAAGGAGCGAAAGAAACAACCTTAGGAGAGACAGTTTGGAAGATGAACCATCTGGTGAACATCTCTGTTTAACCTTCACCAGCAACTTGAAGCTAAACAGAGGCAGAAGACTCAGAAATGATGTAAGCTTTTCTTTGCCTGGATTCCTATGGAGACAAGACTGGTGTGATCAGAGCCTGTCCACCCACAGTTACCTCATCATCTTCAAGTCTCACATCTTTATTTAGTTGAAATACTAACATTTCCAACAGACTAAAGTTCTCCCTTGCATAGCTCACACAAGCATTGTACCAAAAGGAAGCCAGGCGGAAAAGCATTCCCATAGCAGTCCAAAAGTGGGAAAACCCAAACTCTTCACAGCCAACCGAGAATCCTACAAGGTGGGGAAAAAATAAAATCACAGCAATTCAGGCTTAATTTGCTCATTAAACAATTCCTTTTAGGAGAACTCTTCCTTTCTTTATGAGCCCGGGCCATTAGTTAGATGAGAGCACCCAAAATTATCCCAAAGACAATTGTTGCCTTTGAAATGCTGGCAAAAAGGGATGGAAAATTTCTGTGGAATCTCACCCAAAGGCTTGCTTTCTGCAAAACCTCAGTCCTCAGAAGAGGTACAAAGAGCCTGAATGACTTCAGCTAAAATCCCTAATTATCATCACAAAAACAAGGAATACCTTCTTCCACGTGGGAAACAGTGCCTGAACGACAACGAGCTTACAGGATATCCACAAGTGTATGGGACAGAGTAAAGAGCAATCTGATGTGGCCATCATCACTGGGCAGAGCAGGCTGGGAGAGCAAGCAAGTTGGATAAGCGCTACTTAAAGTCCTCGTGCACATTTCTAAGACTTTGGTGCCAAAACTACAAGAAAGAATGGGGGGATCCTGCCCCCCACATTCCAGGGATACCGTCAGCTGGGGTTCAGGCTGAAAGAGGGGAAGAAGGAAAGAAAAGTAATAAGGACCAAAGGGGTCAAGGAGCAAAACTCTCCTGGTTTGCAGCTGTTGAGAAGTTCCAACAAAGTGCTAAAAGCTCTGCTTACACATTACACTGCTCATTATCCTCCCCAAGTGAGTGCCGCAGCACAGCTATTACAAATAAACCTGCTATGGTATGGTCTCACCAGGCTAAAAACACACCCTGTTCCATCTCCCCTCCTCCGGGGTTTTATGGATGGGGATTGACTTCCACTCCCAGATGCCCTCACCAGCACTGTGGATGCTGAGCCTTGGGCTGCTCTCCCTCCATTCACTCTAAGGATTTCATAGGAACAGCCCCACATCCGCACCGCACTGACTGCGGATGGCACACGCACTGCAGCCCACCAGCCTTTACTTTCCCCATTCTCATTTTGCTCAGTTGAGATTTGTTAGGGAGACCAAAGCTTTTGTTTATGGATACAAAAGACAATGACAGCTGGCTTCAATTCTTGGCACAAGAAGTGTTTTACGTTGAAACCAGTCGCTTCCTTCTCAACCCCCGAATTTTTAGCCAGATTTTTCCCTTTACCATCAGCCTTTCACAAAGTTGGTTGGGCCCTTGCAGAATAATTTATCAATATTTCCATTGAACTTCCTCACACTGTTTGCAAACCACGAATGTCTGCTTGCCCCCTTCCCACAGCTGCTGTTTTCAGAAAGCAAAGCTCGCTGTAATCAAAGCTACAGTGGCTGATTTGGGAAATGAGTTTGCTAAAGAGATTAAAAAGTGGATCTTGCTTTTAGAGCATTTTCAAACCCTGCAAAGCAGAAACAAGCTGAAATGACAGCTTTGGAAATCTTTCTGATGAAATCTGTCACCAGCTCCCACTGCAATTTGTTTTGTTACTGAGGAAAATCCTTCTCCTTGTGGAGTTGCACATTTTAATCTTTTCCACATTGAAAATTGATGGAAATTAAATTTCAAAGTGCATTTTACAATCTGGGCTTGAGCCTTTGCAGGGAATCTCAGAACATAACACGGCATTAAATGGAACAAAAAGGAGTAGTTTCTGAACTCTTGCAGGCTCTGCTATCCAGAAATAATTTCATAATGGCTTTATTAAATATCACGTTCACTGGAAACACTGGATTTCCCACTTACTGAGAAAATATTTAACAGATGGGAAACCATTACAATGGTACACGATAAAGCAAGAATCTGGGCAAAACTTGCCCTTGGTTTAGGTGGAGATGAGGACTATCAAAAGGTGCAACCTCCAGCTGGGCATTGGATCACAGGTCAATTTTAGCCACGTGTATGATGCTTCCCCCAGGGAGATCACCTGCACCAAAGGTTTGGTACTGCAAAGCTTTCTACGACACCTTGATTTAAGATGCTTCCAGTCTTTGTCAGTCTGCTAGCACTGAAGTCAGTTCCCTGAGGACAGTCAGAACAGTCATTTATCCTTGGCCAGGTCAGCTCAAACACCGTTAGGGGGAGTTTGGGATTGTGCTGGACTCAGTTTTGGAAGAAGAGCTGGCCCACCTAAGAAAACCACCACCAGTTTTCACTATGGTTTCCAGATAAACACAAACCTAACACTAACTTACCTGGTTCTGTCACTATATAGACCCCAGGTGAGGCTAAACCTCACTACTTCCAGGTAACTTTTCCAGGGCTGGGGATTTGAAAACATGATTCACTTTTGGATGAGACACGTTTCAACACTTTTTAGACCAGATCTGCTGTCATCCTCTCTGTCCCCAAACCCTCTCATATCCATCTAAGGGGAAACATCAGCAAGTCAAAAGCTTTGGATATAGAAAACCAGATCATGAAGGAGGATAAAGAAACATAGATGCTTCCACTGCTACATCAGCATTTTCCTTCAGTGATTTTCCCCTACCTTGCCTATTGCTTGACACATCATTACCTGGTAATAGGTCTCTCAGCTCTGGGTGGGAATGGGAGTGCTGGGAACTTAAGGATCACAGCAAACCGTGTGCTTAATAAAACCAGAGATGCATGTCTGGAAAAGGTAGAGCAGACATATAGAATTGCAAAAGAGGCCCTTGCTCACTCGATCTGGGGCTGAGCCCTGCAGAACTGTGCAATACCTCCTGCAAGCAGTGGGAGCGAAAGGTGCTCACACGACGTTCTTGGAGCGGTCGCTCATTCATTACTTGACTCCTGGTTTTACTATTCTCCTTAATGGACTCCACTTCCTCTCTTTTCCCCCCTGTATGTTTGCATTAAAAGGCTCGGCCCTCCACATGTGCTGACTCTCAATTGAGAAACACCCCATATAATCACAGGGAACTTTATCTCATCTGCAGCCTGCGACACCTTCCCACAGAGGATGTGCTTTGTACTGTCCAGTCTGGCTAACAAAAATGTTGCAAAACACAACATTAAAAAAAGAGACAATCATTTTCCTTGTTTAGATTTCACTGGAGCTGCCAGAAAATCCAGCTGCTTGAAGCAGACTCAGCGTGTTTGGGAACTATTTTCCTTCAAGTTGTCTTCTGTGAGGACTTGTGAACATTTCCGTTGCCTGCCTTTTCCCAAAAATAAACCCAACCCAACAAGACTTTAGAGGGATTTTGCAGTTGTTTCTCTCTTTCTAAACCTCAAGAAAGGAAAAATCAAAAGCTTCAAACAATTTATGGTTTCATTTCTTAGATAGATTTAGGTTTTGACTGATGGTCAGGGTCTTTTTAAAGGTTTTCCTTCTTTAGATGAGTAAACTTTGAACACCAACCTTCCACCAAGTATGAATGAATGAACAAGTTTATCTGGGTTGCAGCCTTCCAAGGTACCAAAATCACAGCTGAAATCTAGATTGATCTATCCTAACCTAGGCCACATATTTGAGCTAGTAACCCTGTTCAGCTTGGTAGCTCATAGAGAGAAATGGACCACTCAAGATACATGCAGACGAATCGCCCTCCTGAGCCACTTTCCTCTCTCCATTGGCGTTTATGGGAGATGACATTGGCTGGGTGACTCTTAGCTGTCAACTACTAGGGAACTGAAGCCTGTCAATCCCGTTAAACACTCCTGGCACATCGACAACTCAATATTCAACAGCTGAAGAGCCTGCCTTGTTCTTTCTTTACCTCAAGACAGAAAATACCCATGAGGGGTTCCTTCACTTCTTTCCACAGCCCCCAAAAACTCAGAAGGCAAATTTCCAACCTCATAAACCCAGACTGGAGGAGTCACTCCATAAATCTCCCCCGTGCTATCCACTGCAGGAGATGCCATCACAACCAGGTTTCACCCAGCAGGCTGCCACACCACCAATTAAGACTGCTGGTTGCTTTAAGGATCAAATTGACCCTGTAACAGCACCAGAACTTCACCTTCTCCAAGTGAACTGCTGCGTGCTTCATGCTTGCTGGGCTGAAGCAGGGATCCATGCTCTTCTCCTCAAACAGTGTTAATGTGGCTTCATAGAAAGCATTAATATTACAGCGATCCCACAAAATATGGGCATTCAAGTCCAACCGGTTTAATTTGGCAATGCATCAAGAAGATCCAGGTTATCAGATTCTACTACATCTGGAGCACAGCAACTCCTTTTCTGCAAGCTTAGCATTTCTAACCCAGCCTCAGTGATCTCCAGGAAATGCGGTGCTCTCTCTTCAATCCCCCCACCCAACAGTTTGTTTATAGTCCATGTATAAGGCAAACCCTTACTTCGAATGTATGTTTTTAGGAGTCATTTCACCTGTAAGAGCTCAGCTGTTGCGCTAAGAGCTTTGCATGATCAGAGGACTATGGAGTTGGGGAGGGGTGGCAGCTGAGTCAGAGCATGCTTCTAGAAACAACAGCCGAATTCGGGCTCCTTCTGAGCTTGAAAGCAATGCAACTCACACAAACTTCCTCCCCAGTGCCCATCAAAATCACTCCCAAGTAATAATGCCATGCCTGGAGATGCTAACAGCTCTTCGAATTTCTACCGTTTCAAACTTGATCCTCCTTTTGGGTGGCCCTCATCACTCACATGCACTTCAACTACCAGCTGTTGGAGGCAAAGAGCTGGAAAGTGGCCACCACCTAAAAACTTGCAGGTGATCTAACCTCAGTCTGCATCTGTGAAGAAGTGAATCACAAATAATAACGGGAAATGAAATGTCTCAGCCCTACATGACTCAGTTTTCCGATCTGAGATCACTTTCTTCATCCTTTGTGTCCTTTACCAGTTTATAACACTACACTGGGAAGAAGAAAGAGGGATTTGAAGACGGGAGGTTCTGTGCATTCATATTTTATGGTCACTTGGTGGGTGATGGAGCTGAAAGACCCTTATTCTATCAGCCACACAAGCCAAACCTGGAGCCACCATGGGGCAGTGTGCAGGCTGAAGGCCCCTGCCACTATCCCAGGGCACCTGGCCAGAACCCACCACCACTCAGGAACTTGGCTCCCAAACGGGTTCATTAGATGTGAATGGCTTTTGCATTAGCAGCTATCAGGCCTGCTTCTCCCCCCACCCCAGCCCCCCACCCAGCCCATGTACCACCCCTGCCACTTCCGCACGCAGCAGCACAAGCCTGGCTTCAAACCTCCAATTTGTCTGTTTAGTGTCTTCATAAAGGAGGCAGATAATGAAAGAAAGAGGCTGGGGGAAGGGGACGGGATGACTAAAGCAGTAACTTGTCTCTTTAATTTCTCTGGCCCCCCCTTCCCATACATCCCCTGGGGACATGGGCTTCAAAGGGAGCTACAAATATTTACTAATTCTATTAACAGGATACAAATTGTTTTCAGGGGAGCATCAACCACACAAAGCCGTGTCAGCCCCCCCAACCGGCACACACCCCCCACCCCGGCGCAGCCACATGCACTATATAGGCAACGATTCCTTCCCGCCTCCCCAATTTTTCCTAAGTTCAAGATGAGTTGAAGGGTCAAAAAGGCAAAGGGTGTTTCAGAAGTTGAGCAGACAGCATTTGGTAAGGGGAAGGCAGTGGGAGGGGGTTGGGGGGAGAGAAGAGAGAAGGAATCTGGCATGCATTAGGCTGAACAGTTCCAAACATCCATCCTCCACAGACTTGTTACTTTCTTTCTTTCTCACAGGATTTTTCTCCTTTTTTTGTAATTTGTGGTTTATTTAAGTTTTTAGGGGGTTTTCGTATCGGCCAACAACTGTATTTTAAGATCCTTCCCCCACCCTCTTGCGCTGCCTGCTTGCCTCCAAAAGCACTCTCTCACTTGTGATATTCAGGCTGAAGCACTCGGACATATCCTACATCCTTTGCCAAGTAGCTGCTGCAAGGAGCTTGCAATAGCTGCTGGAAGCTTAAAAGGTGAATAAAATGCCCCATCATGGACAAGCAAGGAGTGAGATGCTCCATTCCCCACGGGAACATGGCACAGAAGGAATGATGCTCGCTGGCATGGGTTTGTGTCCCAAAGTGTATTCCACTGCTTAGATGCAACAGGAATGGTGAGCAAAAGGAATAAGGTCATAGTCAAAGGCCACAGTTGCTGCTGTACAGTTCAATGAAGTATAATTAGAGTTAATGCCAGCTAAGCCTTTGGCTCCACAAAGTCTTCCAGGATGTAATTTTCCACAGGACTTAAATGTTGACCCATATCTCGTTATGTTTTATGAGCCCAAAATAAGAACAGTGCAGGCTACATATTCAGAAGAAATAATACTTCCCAAATGTCCAGCTACCTAAAGCAAATCCATCTGGCTGACTGGACACATGACCAAAGCCCTAAGCCCTCACAAGATGACATCAGTTGGGACTGCGGCATAAAGCGAGATGGATCCGACTTCTGCACTCTACATCCTCAACCTGGAGGGGTGTGGAAAACTCAAAGCCAGGTAAGACAGTGCTGTAGGACAACAGCATGGGAAATGACTTGTAGCAGGTATGTCCCTTTACTGTCACCAAATTGCCAGGTGTGACATGAAGAAGATTGTTCTCTCACATGGAAGTGATCTCATGGTGAGGAAAAGGCTGTGCATCACTTCCTTTGTTAACCTTTTCTGGCATGCCAAATATTTTCACTTTTGTTCTCAGTCAAGGAGTACTAAAGATGGAGTAGAGTGTTCAGCACATTGTGGAGGAGCTGTTGAAGAGGACCTGCCTTCTGCCAACCAGATGTTGAGAACTGAAAGCCGTGGTACGTGGCGATTGAAAGAGAACAAACAACCTGGCCAAAGATCCCCTCAATCTTAGCTACAAATCTTGTTTCTTTGCTTCTCCTAGGATATAACCCTGCTGGTCCTCCAGAATACATTTTCACCACTAGGAAACAAGTAGATTAAATTCCGTCTTAGTAGAAATCTCCTTCAGAGAAATATCCAACCCAAAACCAACGCCCCTTACTTCTGGGGCAGAGATGGAAGGGCACATGAACACAAAAGCCACAAGTAGAGAGACCAGATGAGAACAGGGAGAGCACTGCACCCTGTTGCATGTCACCCAGCTTCAGGCAGTTCTCTTAGACACACATATTAAAAGTCACATTGTCCCTGTCTCATCCAGGAAAGAAATAGGTACCTCCAGAGGGCAATTTAAATCTCAGGTGGATTAAAGTGCCCTTTGGCACGAAGCAGTTCAATAGTGCCTGAAATTAGCCAGGATGAATCTGGGCCTTAATCAGCAAATGGACTTTTCATTCCATGGGAAGCGTCAAGATTGCAAATTATTTTTCATTCCAAATGAGACCCAAAAAAACCAAAGCACCCCCCAACATTTCATTTGCCCCATGATTTATTTTTAAGTTCATTTGAGTTAATCAAAACATTTATTTTCAGTCCCTTCAAAACATTCCCATTTCATTTTATACAGCTTTAATTTCTCTAAATATCAACTGCATTTTAGAAATTAAAACTTCCCCCCTAAGAATAAACTCCTTTGGTTGGCAACTACTCAAAGCTCTGACATTATTTTCCTCTTAAATGATTTAAAACAAAGATTCCTGAAAATGCATCGCATTTGCACATAGAAAAATAATCAGGTTTCATCCAGGTGATGACATTTCCTTAGAAGAAACCAGTCCAGTGGTGTTTTCTGAACCATTTAGGGCTGGCATGACTTAACTACCCTATAGAGGCAGATAAGTCAAGGGCTGGACAGGGCTTTGGCAAATGACAACTCATCCCAGGGTCCAGAGAAGCTGAACACTGTTTGCTCTTACAGCAAATGACAAGGTACCTGCCTTCCTCCTACTACGTGCTATCATGTTTGACTATTGCCTGAATAATGGGGCTCTGTTAGGAATATCAATGTACTGCAAGAGGCTCCTAATGCAGAGTTCAAGAGGGAAGGAATGAGGAGAGGAAATAAAAAAGCCCACCACCAAATGAGTTCTCTGATAGTTTTCAAATGTTCAGAATGTCAATCTCCTGGCAACACCTGCACGTGGCACATAGACCTCGGCTTTCTGGAGTCCCTGCAGCATCTTTTCAAGTCATCTACAGCAGAATGGAAGGATGTGGCCTTGGAAAAAACCCCTCTAAGTGCATAAACAGCTGTGGCCACATTTCCTACATCTGACATCTCAAGGTTGCTGCAAGAGGGGAGAATAAGGACAAATCAGGCTAAGAGGCTCTCCAAAGGAAAGTATTTGCCATGTGTTAGTTAAAGTGTTCTGCAAGCAAACGTCTACAAAGATTTTAGTTGATTTCTGGTAGCTGCTTTTTGCAATAGCAGAGGTGTAGAGGGTTTCTGTGCTGCCTATCTATAAGTACCTGTGGATATCTGAGTACACATTATGTAGAGGTTTGACTAGATAAAGTTATAGATGTGGTAAAATACAAACAACCTCACTCATATGAGTGCACTTACAAGGATGATGAGCATTAAACAAAGTGACCACAACAGTCAAATACATTACTGAAGCGTGGGCATCATGCTGATAGAAGATAATCCTGAGGGCAATCGACAGCAGTTTCAGTTACTGCTATAGCTACACCATGTGTAACACTGCTATCATGCCAGTATGACTGAGGAAAAGCAGTTCCAAACTGGGAACGAAGCAACCCTTCTCCTGAGCAGATCTGATGACACCTATGAAACAGTGCAATGAATCCAAGTGGATGGTGTAGCCATTAGTGCTTTCTGGTTAGCTCATTGTAACACAGAAGACCTGTACAATGCATGCTAGTACTGAATCAAGTCTGCACGAGGGGCTGGGGGACTCATCCTAGACCAGAAGTGATCTCCAAAACAAAAGCAATAAGGCCAAGCAGAACACTCTCAGTCTGGAGGGAGCAGAGTGACTGGAGCTCTAATCTGTGCTTCCTCCATGCCTGGCTAGAGGGGAAAGTGAGAACCATCTATCTACACATCCAACATCCACAGGCACTGAGACCTCCAGCCTCCGCTGTGGCCTCAGTCAATCCTCAGGCAGCAGAGGATAGAGAAGCATGGTGAAAACATCAGACTGCATTGACCTCCAAGGAGCTGCTGAAGTGAAGGCTCATTCCTTCCCACAGGCTACAGGGAAGGACAGTGGCAGGCTGGCGGGGAGGGCACCAGAACCAGCGCCTTGAGCTGACACAAAATCTGCCTACTGAAGGATGAGCTTGGACTGATGGCATGTGTACCAGTGCAATTGCCCTTCTAATCTGCCTTGCTACACTCTGCAGAAATCCAAGCTCTGATTTGCTCCTAGTGTTCTATGTGACTAAACCCCACGCTCCTCGCACTCTCAAACCCAGAGATAATGCTGTATCTGGGATGCATCTCAGAAGTACAAATGCAAACAAGTCATTTAATAGAGACAACTTTGAACACTGTTTGCTGAGCACTTCAGCAGGGAGCAGAAGAGCTGCTGTGGCAGGTGAAGCCAGCTGTTGTGGAAAATGAGCAGAGAGCAAGAGGCTGAGTCTCCATCTATTCCCCTTGCTGGGCTCAACTCTCCATAATCCTTAAAAAGAGAGGAAGCAAAACAAAATAAAGCCTCTCTGCATCAGCCTGTTTTGGCCATACACCCTCCCTTACTGCAATGGCACTCAGACCATCACAGCAACCCAATGAAGTGTTGCTGTAATTAAGGTTTAATGGAGCTGCAAGACTGTGTCATAGCAAAGAGCCTTATAACAGAGGTGGAATGCAATTTACTACCCACCAGGTATAGAGCAATAAATCTGCAATATTTATTGGCAAGAGAGAGAAATGTGATCCAGAATTCCATATGCTGGGTTGGGGGAGGAGATGAACATCACTTCCAAGGGGAAAAACTTCCTCTGGCTGCTCTTACCTTTTTACTGTTGTGTCCTGGAATAGCAATAGTAGATCCCTACCCCTGCTGCAGCCCTTCCCGAGGACCCCACAGCACCTTCCAAGCTGCAGGCAGACAGCGTTGAGGGCAGGGAGTGGCAGCTGGTACCCTGTCACTTCAGGAGAGAAGGGGATGCTCTAGCTAGCACATCTGGCCAACCCTGCATTCCTGCAATATGAGCCCCAGGATAATGTGAACGCAAAACCTTGGGGCCAGCTCTTACAGCTGGTGTATGCTAGCAAAGGCATACTGATTTGCACCCACTGACTGGCTGGCTTTGGAGTTTTCTCTCCCTCTTTTCACTTGAAGCTTGCAGGCAGGCAGTAAGCTGAATGTTATTGGATTTATTGCCCTCTGAAGGAGGAAAGGCTGAGCAGAGTGTGTCGAGCTGAGCCTGCTGTTCCTGAGGAATGGAGGTATTCCTAGCCTGCTGCTAGAGCCCATTAAACTATCCTTTCTGCTGCCGAGACAAGCTCCAGGGAAGCATCTGTTACACTTCAGTGCACTGGCAAATTTGGATCCGAAAACAACACCACCACACTTCAGTGGTGTATTGAGGACAGTGATGCTGTGAATTAACAGTGAGAAGGTGCCACTGACCAGTCCTCAAGGCACAGAAGCAGTAATAGAGAAGACCCATCTTTCTGCAGGGCCTTAACCTGCACAAATGGTGCCATCAGAAAGCACGTGTGCATGCAGAAAGGAGACCTGCATCCAGCACAAGCAATAGATGGCTTCCCCTATTCATTTCTAAGCTGAGCTGGAATACATGCGTGGGAATAGAGCATACCCTATTTTTCACTGCCCTGAGGTGGACGGCCACATGTCAATGTCTGAGAAACCCTACCATTAGCTGAAAACAAAATACAGAGCTACTACCAGGTGGAAAAACCACCTGAAAAAAAGCTGTAGTGCCCCACTCCTGGAAGGTGCCGAGTACCTGAGCTGGACACTGTGAGAATGACAAATGGCTTGTCCTTCCCAAGGGACTGGATTAGTTGTTTCCTATAAGTCTAACAGGCATTTTCTCTTCGAGCAAAACAACTAGCAGGTGGCTAGTCCTGCCTTCCGAATGGGATGTGGCAGATGCTGGGCTGAAGGGGAAGCTAAGGTTTCACATCCTTTAATTCCCTGCTAGCTAACTGGGTTGTCGGAGGGTCACTGAGATTTGTTTGTGTGCATGTGCAAGTGTCAGAGACCAAGCAATGAACAAGAGGGAGTTTTCCAGCAAGATTAATCCTCTACCAGAACTGGCTCTGTCCCAGGAGTGACTCTCAGAAATGCTGGCATAAATCTACAATTAATGCTGTTTGCTTCAATGGAGTTGCTTGGGAAGTAATTGACAGCAATGTTTGGCCCACTTGGTGCTGATCCCATGGCTTATGCTCTCATTTTCCCTCTCTGAATGGATTTCCCACATGTATTTCCTTCTCCTCTCCGCAGTTTAAGAATTTACAACCACAGAACTACATCACTTTCTAGGAGTGATTCCCACTGAAGACCTCAGAGAAGATGGATTGGCAGCAATACAGCGCGTACCTGGTACCATCTGTAGTAACTTTGTGGTGACCTTAGTGCTCTGGCTCCTTTCAGCCAGGAGAAGGCTGAGGTGACAAGGGCATGGGGCCCTTCATGTGGTTTCAGCATTTCAACACGAGCACGCTGCAGACTGGCAGCTTTCAAGATAGCACCCGAGTTCACTGTAGACGTGCCAGGATGATAACCTTGGCCATATCTGCAGAGGCAAAGGTTTCAAAGGCTCCTCATGGCTCTGACTTCCAAGTCGAAAAGACCATCAATTTTTGACTTACAGAACCAGCTGGACGTGCACTTGAGGGGCTAAAACCCCCAAAGGCACCCTGAGAGCATCGAGATACCCAGAATGCAGACTCCTGTCCTAAAAGGTGTTGTACCAGCAATTCATCACTTGGCGTGGCAGCATGCCTCTGTCGTGTTGGTAACCATCTCCCAGCCCATGCAGCCAGCAAAACCCAGCAGTTTTAATCTCCTTTCTTAAATGACTCAGAGCAAACTTCAACCTCCCAGTCTGCATGTCTAAAGGTTTCTTTGTGACCATACTGCATTCAAGTACCATATTCACATGGGACAGCAATAGCCTGTGTATCGTATTGACAGGCTTAACAGAGGGCAAAATGACTTGGTTTTCTTTTCCATCTTTCAGTTTAGACCATAATTCTAAGGCGCTGCCAGGTCCCACCTGGATGCCTTGGTGTGCACCTCTAACTGCTGTTGGCTACATAGCTTTGGGAAGCCAGGGTTGTGTGGAAAACTTGAAGCCTTATTTCCTTGGCAGGTAGGACAGGAAAATTCAAGGAAGCTAAGACTTGTAACATATTCTTTGCAAGAAATCTTATTGGTTGACCCAAGCTTTCCACAGTGATCAAGGTCAGGTCATACTAAGGTGGAGAGGGTACGCAGGGACCCCTCCTCAGCTCTCTCAGTGCTGCAGTGAACTCACAGAACATGGGTGTTTTTGCTTTGTCCCATTACACTCTGCTTGGCTTCCTTCACAGACAATGAAAAGTGCCAGAGACATCCTGTGACTCCTTTCAGAACCCCAGACCCTTCTTGGAAGTGGCAGAAGACACAAAGAAGCTGTTTGGGATTGTCCCAGCCTCTTCCCCCAACTGCCCTGAGCTCCCGCACTGCACCATCTTCCCTGCTCTTTCCTTTCGGATGGAGCCTGATCATTTTCACAACAGCCACTTTCAGCCTTCAACCCCCTATGGCTTCAAAACTGATACCAGACTGCCCATAGTGGTCAGCTCAAAGCCTCCTTTTTGTTGCTCTAGGTAATCTCTAGGGCTTTCCCCCAAGTCAAACCTCCACCATCCCCTTCAGCTCCCACACCAGGGCCTGGCTGAAAAGCCCTGAGGGCAAATCATCCCGAAATAAGCCATTTCTGCCCCAAGAAAAGCTCTGTCTCTGGCTGAGGACACAGTTCCTCCTTCTTGAAGGCACTCTGAAGCCTTCTGTGCACTGTCTAAACACAGCAAAGATTCTGTTACTGCGTTCACTGTTTTTCCTCCCTCCTTCTCACTGCCTATAGAGCCAAAGGGCCTGTTTGTTTTCCTGTTACTTATCAGAAAGGTTTATTTGCAATTGCTTGAGAGGGGGGGGAAAAAACCCCTCTGTAGCCACAGGCAGCCAAGCTCTATGCTCAGGAACGTAATGGCTGGAGCCCGCGGGCCCATATGCTTGCCTTCCTCCAAGGTGGAAGGCCAGCTCTGATCACATCCAGCTGCTCAGGATACAACTGATCAGGTATGGCTGAATGTCAGAAACACAGGGTCGGGTTGACTGGGGGTTGTGGCAAAGAGCTATTTCAAGTGTGTTGCAGAACTGGGAATTTTCCTGTTTGGAGATGTCAGGGCTGCAAACACAGACACATACACAGGCCCCCCAAAGGGAAGGAGGGAGGGAAGCAGGAGGAGGAGGTTCTACTTTCCCTGTCAGCTGCTATAGCATCCTCTGAGCTTCATGAGAGAGAGAACTAAGCTTTCATACTGCACTGAATAATTCCGGCATTTTTAGGTTCCTATTTCCTCCCCCCTGTTGAATTAAGACCTAGGAATTCAGCTTGTTTGTTGTTGCTTTTGTTACTGAATATCCATGAAAAGCTCAATGTCCCTGGGAACTAATTAGGTATTAACCCTGCATTATTCCTGCATATCAGCCATGGAAACACGCCATTTGGCTAAGTCGCCTTGAAAAGTGGAAATATCGAAGGATCAGGTGGAATGGCTAAACATAAGGTAATAAAAATGGGAAGACTGCTGGTACAGGGAAGGAAAGGAAGAAATATTTCAAGTAAAAGCAACTACCTGGTATTGGTTTCTACAGTTTCCATCAAGTCCTAAACAAAACTATCAGATAGGAACAAATCTGCAGGAGAACAATGAGGACTCAGCTACCATGAGGAATTGGGTCTGGAAGAGACATCGAGGATGCTGGGAGCTGTATAGGATCTGCTTATATGGGATCTGCTCTAGCCTAACCTCATCTTCTTTCCTTGTTTAGCTCTTAGCACCTCACCACATCCCTGATGTTTTGGGGCAAGATACTTCTGGAACACCTCAACTAGATCGTACCTTCAAAGACCTGAGCCTTTAGTGCATACTTTTGTATTTTGGAGTATCTACTTCCATGCTTTGCAACCTTTCCCAACACACTACCACCTGACACAGAAGCACAGACCACTAATGGCATGATCTGAATAAATGTGTACATATCTATATTTTATTACTCAAACCGCTTCAGGAATGTGCAGATAATTCACTCTGAATACTTACTCATCTATTTTCCCCCCTCAAAACTCTTCCCATTTGACTTAAAACCCTCATTTGTGGTCCAAGCATCAGCACACTTAATCAGACCAAAGAGCAGCTTTGAAGAGACCTTAAAATATCTCAAGACTCTAAAAGTAAGCCATCGGAAATAGGATTGCTCTCATCCAGAGTAAGCTACACCCCTCTTGTTCCTATGCCTTAGGAGAGAGAGCAGAGCTCTGACCCCTGCACTGGCAGGGGATACAGAACCCTCAAACCTGTTTTTACAGCACTGTGTCAGCTCAGACAACCACTGACTCCAGTGAACACACAGCTGAACTAAAATGTTTGGATTTGATAAAACAAACTCCACAGCTGTTTAGACTTTGGCTGATCAACCTCACAATGCAAGTTTCCTTTTCAACTTCCCTATTTATTCTCATCCCTGCCATCATGCAATTAGGTGACCACAGCCAAATCTACTCCCTTCTTGCCCCCGAATCCCCACCTCACGCACGCAGATGGTAAATTGCCTCCCAGTGCATGCTTGCACAGAGCCAGCACAACAGGACTGTAGACTTCTTTAGGAAGCCATCTATGGCTGTAACGAAAAGTTACTATCACAGTTTGTTGCTTGCAAGTTTTGTATGAGCATTTCCCACAAACCCACGATGGAAGTGAAAGGCCTCATTTTAATTGTTACTGGGTTTACAGAATTCAGTGGATCTCCCAAAACTACCCTTGTTCTCCCTATTCCAATAGCATAACCCTGCCTCTGATCACAGTTACACCCAGCTTCCAACTGCCCTTGCACAAACCAGACTCTTGGAGCACTCACAGTGGGAGGTCTATTTGCACATCACATTAAAAGCAGACAGAATCAATTAAAGCAAAAAGGATGGGGTCTGCTGAGATGACAGAAGGTATTTGGGGTAAAATCTCCCAGCTGAATGCAGGAGATGCCATTGCCCAGGCTTTCTTGTTCCTCCAAAGGAGCTGGGACCCAACAACATCTCTGCACATCATTTCTGACTGCCAGTCCTAATTTCTTCTGCAGTGGCTCATAGTGCTAAACAGCAAGGAAGACTGAAGTTAGAGACCGATCAAAGAGGATATGAACATAGGAAGTGATCAGAGGAGGGACTTTGAGTAACTAGGAGAGAGTTGAATAATAGCTGCCCCTCCTCCCATTACTCAGAAATGACTAATCCCTGGGGAGGCCCTAAGAAAACCAAACTGACTTTGTATATTGAACAGATGAAGATACCATTCCTCCTGCTGAAGGCTTATTCTCCACCTCATATCCTTCTGCAATCACCACCTCAGGATTGATTCTATGCATTTACACCTCAGAAATGCCCACTGTGCCCATTCCTACCTTTTTCCTCTGGGTGCTCCAAGGCCATTCCCTTGTGCCTTCCTGAAGCCAGCCCCGCTTGCTGAGGGGAGTGGCAGAGCACTGCAACCCATACCCTCAGTAACAGATGTTGGCTTTGTAACTTTAACCCCCCTTCAAGCCACCTCCCTCCCTCCTTCCTCATCAGGCATCTTCAGTCTACATGCCATGCAATTTGTTACCTACAAGGAAGGTCAGGGTCCTGCTGGGTGCTGCACATCTCTCAGCTTGGGGCACTTAGTTTCCCATTTTTAACTCACTAAAGATGTTGGAGCAGAGAAAGAACAAGCAAAGAAACTGGCTTGAGAGAGAGACTGATACAGGCCCTGTCGTGTCAGAGAGGAGTTTCGCTGTTGCCACCTCCCTCTCCCAAATTCTCCAACGTCCTGGTAACAGGTACAGATTTCCAGGAGGACAAATGCCTATGCAAGCTCCTGAGATCTTCAGCTTTCACTGGGAGCAAGTAAGTAACATTAGCTCTTATGTGCTTTCCCTGCTGGGCTGATCTGTGGTGTGAACATCCTCTAATTAGTCATTAAGCTTCAGAACTAAGACTCCCAAGAGAAGATTTCCAAGGGGAATTCAGAGCTCTTCAGACTGAAATTATCAACTGCCAAATGCAATTGGTCTGCACCTCCTTTTCATCACCTCCCTCAGTCTCCCTCTTTTCATTTGACTATCTATGAAAAATAGGTGGTATGAATACTTCCCACGTCACATCAGCATCCCAGCTGGAATCAAAGGCCACAGAAAAGACTCTGAAGAACACAATAAAGGCAGCAGCTCACCTTATCTCTTTAGGCTATCTGTTCTTCCTGTTCAGTATAGTGCCTATGACAGCTTAATAGACTCTGTTCAGATTTCTCCATGGGTTCTTCCCCCAGACATAGCACTGCATTTAAGAGGAATGGATAATACCCACTCAGAAAAAGAAAAGAAATCCTTCTATGTCCTTTGGAACATTCTAGTGTCATATTAATTACATTATGTTCTGAGCCTTAGGTCTGGCCACCAGAAAGCTGCTATGTTTTCCTGAGAACCCTAGTGAGAAAAACCAAATCATCACCACACTGTATCAAGAATTCCAAAGGATTTGGGGAGCAAATCAATCTATAAACTAAAAACCAGTGAGCTTTGCCTCAAAGTAGTGTTTTAACCAAGGATCCCTGTGCTAGAAATACCTCACCTCAGAATCAGACTGCAGAAGGTTTGTCAGTGAGGAATCCCATCTACCTCATAATAACGGTCCAGGATTTTCTCCTCCCAAGATTCATAATAACACTGAGAAGATGAACCAGTCTGACAGTCCACTCTCACGGGACAAGAGTCTTCACAAAGCTACAACAGCTCTCAGCAGCAAACTGTGGAAGGAAAGGGTTACTACAAGGCCCACTGGGATGAGTGGGGGCCCTTTCTAAGACCTTAAAGAGCACTCAGCTCCTTATCTATGCAAATCCTGGACTTCATTTGCAGAGCTGACCTGCACTGGTTGGCATAAGGGGGAGCAAGGAAGCTGCCCCCAGCCCTCTACCTGTGGCCACCCAGGACCATGGACAGCACTTCCCCCTGCGAGACTGGGACACACAGCAGTCCTGCTCTTCCCGACAGTGGGAGAAGTGCAGCACAGATTTCAGCAAGAGGCTTGGTTTGCTTAGTTACCATGGAATACAAGTTGAAAGCATGGAGTATCATGACCCGATTCTGCTCATCCCAAGTGCTGGGGCTCTTCAGTGAGTGCACATTAATCCAAGGAATGCCACTGTCTCTGTGGGTTCTGATGAACACCTTGAAACAGTGAAGAGAACTGTTGTAATCAGAAGCCTGTTCCCCTGCCTATGTCCTGATAATAACTAAGGTGTAATGATAGCAGAAGAATACCTATGAACCACTCCTTCAGCTTCCTCTATTAAGTGGCCTCTGGCTTCCAAGACACACTTAAAAGGACTTCTTGTGCAAAGCCAAGTTGTTATCCACCTACATATCTATGTACTCTGTATGCCCGCTCATGCCACACAAATTCACCAAGCAAGCAAAAGACAGAGTGACAGCATCTCATTTTGTGAGGTGCCAATGCCATTTTACACAACTGAATTTACAACCATGCTACACTGGATGTACACATCACTGGATATACACAATCTTCCCAGGAGGAAAGGAATACATCTCTGCCATAGTACAGCAAATGCTTCTAAGTACCTATGCCAGTATATCAAGAATATTAATCCCCTCACATTTCCAATTCCACACAGTTGCCTTAAAACAAGCAGACCATGAGCCAAGTTCAGCTCTCAGCAGTCACTTTTACTTTGACAGGGAGCACATCACTAAGATACTACAATACCAGCACTCCTATGAGGCGGCTTCATTCTCACTCAGCATCCAAAGTTCAACTTGGAGGATAAAGAAAACGAGAGAAATGGCTAGTGACAGTAAGCCTTGATAGGGTCGTGAGCTTTGCGACAGCTTCAACATGTGGGCAAGTGAAAACATCACTCTCAAAGTAAAGGGACAGAGGAAAGAAATAAATACAGTGAAGGGGGAGAGGAAAGAAAAAGGAAAGGTTGATGGACAGTTGAACTTGTTGAGGGTGAAATCAATTAAAGTGCATCAAATCCAGAATTCATGCTTTTTCAAAGTGACAAATATGCACTGGAAACTGAGAAAGACGAGGGGAAAATAATGTCTTTGACCTCCCGGAGACCGGCTGTTCCTTCCGTCAGAGGAGCCAAAAGTGAAGTGAGATGCATTCATGATAAATTGTAACAGCCAGGCAGCCACCTTAAAAAAGAACGAGGTGAAAAGGTTACAGAAGGGACCCAAAATGCAAAGAATTCAACCAAACATCAAGATAAATCAACTCAGGCCCTTGTGTATGTGTCCCAGCCTTCACAGAGCTGCTGCAGCTCATCTCAATTTGTTAGCCTTACTTAAAGGGTAAGAGACACACACGCACACGTCTTCGTTACAAAAGGGCTTGAAAACCTTGTTCCAAAGCATGAACTCTCTGCAGCCCTCCAAAGCTAAGGGATGCAGTGACCACACTACTTGCCATCCCCTTCGTGGCACTGTTAGGCAATTAGAGCATTCCTTTGGTGCACACAGGCGTCACTGGCAATACTGTGCAAGCTCAGATGAGCTGGGTTTTAGAACCCTTTCAAAGAGCTTGACACACCTCTCTCCCAAAGCAACTATAACACTTCTGAAAGCTTCAGAGTCTTACTATATCTTATTTTCTCTTGCACTTCCATATTCAAAGCATGGTACAAGTATTCATCTGGATGCTTTGACCAGCATGGCAACTTTAGATCTTTTCCTCTACTGACAGCCCAAGTATAAACTCTGATGATCATTTGCAGCCAGAACAGCTGAATGCAAAGCTTATATATATATAAAAGAGTAAGCATATGATACCTCCTAACAAAATCTTTGAAACATCCCTTGAAACAGTGTGTCCTGCTGACAGCATACATTTCCAACCCATTAAAGTCATAGAATCCCAGCCTGGTTTGGGTTGGAAAGGACCTTATTCAGTTCCAATTCTCTGCCAAGGGAAGGGACACCTTCCACTAGACCAGGTTGCTCCAAGCCCCGTCCAACCTGGCCTTGAACACTGACAGAGATGGGGGAAGTGCTCAAGCAAGCATCTCAGTCAAGGTGAAACTCAACATTAAAGGACTATGCAACTCCCTCGACAGCCGTATTTGCCACAAATAGGAAGATTTCTCAAAGGGACACTCGGTTGTTTTGGTCAGTTTTCCTCGTAGACCAATTCTAGCAAAAAGCTTCCCTGGTGATGCATCCAATGGTTCATGTGAACTGCAACAAGCAGCATTCTAGGGAACATTTCCCGCAGTTCTGCCCATTTGTGCACTTTGGCAGGATGCACCCAATACAACTCCCATTCAAATGCTCCCACTTGGACTTTAGACTGACTCCCCACTTTAGCCCATCAAGCTTACAAACACTGTGTGTAACACATGGTCCTTCTTAAACTGTTCATACACAGCAGTGGACATCATCCTGAGATCTTCCAGCAAGAGTTGTCCAAGCCTGACTACTTGTGGCAACAGCAGATGGACCTTTGAAGAAGTTACTGAAGAAAGCATGTCTGCTCTCCTTTCCTGAGCAGCACTGAGGGACTATGCGAAGTTGTCTACAACAGTTCAGCCTTTTTTCTTTGCTGACTGTTGTGCAGATGGTCATGTTAAGGTAGCCCAAATCATGGGAGGTACAGGAAATTCCCAACTGCAGCATGGAATTTGCAGTGCCTGGGATCCCAGGTAGCATTGAGAGCTTATTGTTGCTCATGTCTGCTCTGAGAGGAAGCTTGCATTGCTGTTGGTGCTGCAAGAAAGCTCAGTTATCAAGTCCTAGCTGGCATCCTCACAGCCCTCCCTTCAGAAAGCACCGGCAATCATCTCCCAACTCCTCCCAATACAGATGCCCACCCCACTGCTGTTTCATTCTTCATCACGACAACCTTCTCTGGATGGTCCCTTCCCCGAAACAGCCTGATTCTCTCAGGGAGACAAGAGTTCACATCAACAAATCCTTCCCGACACTGCCCTGAAGCACTTTCGCTATGATCAGCTATTCAGAGTGATGGGACACACTAGTTAGATCTCTCTGTGTGTTTATCAATCCCTTCTCAGCCATTTTCCTCTGTGAACCCGTCAAATCTTTTTCTTCAAGCTCTGTGGGAACAGTTAGGAGCTATCTCCTCAGAGGTGCCTGCCCTGCCACTTGGATTTCCCCCACCTCCTGGAGAAGCTGGATGTCAGCACTCAGAGCCTGGCCAGCACAATGCAGACACAGCAGCAGTGTTGCTACCAGAGATCTTAGGGGGATGGGATCCTTATGAAAGACCCTTATAAGATTTCTTGTCCCTGTGCAGGGCACTAGGAGCCCTCTTCACCTGGGGCAGAGGAGGAAGAAGAGGAAAAGCCCAGAGATCAAGTCAAAGGAGTAAGAAGCCTGTAGCCCCCCAAACCAGACACAAGCAACTTGTCCTGAGTTAAGCTAGGGCAGGGATCAAGCTGCTCCACAGGAACACAGGACCTTACAGTATTTTAATGACACAGGACAAGTGTATTGGACTTCACACGTACATCAGTATTTCAAGGCTCTAATGCAATGACCCTTTGCCAACATAGTGAAAGTCATTTAAATCGCACCAAAACTGGAAACAGTCCTTTACAACCCTGTGATGAATGCAAATGAAGCCACATACCACCAGCAATATACCTGGACCTTACAAGTTCCCTTTTATTCTTCCAGGGAATTTTCTGTCTGAAGTGTCACACGTCTTCCCTTTCACATAGGGAGTACCAGACAGTCTGTTTGCCTTATACTGATGCTTGTAACCTTCGTGGATGGCAGTGAATTGCCAGTCAGTGTAAATCTGCCTAGCTGCTGTCCTATGAAACTACACTCTTGCAGCTTACATGCAGTTTGATTGTGCAGATCTAGGTCAGCATCCTGCATCCTGACAAACATCAAATGAGAATGCTTATTTTTCCTTTCATACTTGTCATCAGTTGAACTGGTTATTGTCCCCATTATGCAGTCAGGGGAATAGAGCACAAAGCAGTGAAGTGACTTGGCTGAGACCACTGTGCAGACCAGTGCTTGATTTGGCAATCAAGCCCAGATAGCAAGCTTCAGGTCCTCCACACCCCCCAACCAGGGCATCATCATGTTCCTAGGTCAAACTTATAATGCTTTCGGAGTAATCTGTAGATAGCACACTTCAATTTTCTCAATCATCTACCTGATGAGTTTCCACGACCCTTTCCAACAACCCCTAATGTCTCCCAACAAGTTACCTACTCCTTGCTTGCTCACCAACCAAAGTAAGCTTGCAAGGATTTGGATCCTTTCCTTTAAGCCCTACAGGATAGGGCAGGAATCTCACAGAACAACCCTTCATGCTCCATTTCATCAGATGTGCTGGATGCAAGCACAGGGACAAACATGAGATTAGAAACCAACAGAACATTTTACCATCTAAAACTGGGAGTTCTGTCACTATGACTGAATAGCTTTTGCTCCCGCTGCTGATGTCTCATGTCAGAAAGGACACATCGGAAAGGACCAAGTGGCAGAAACAAAAAGCTTCACTAAAAAGAATCTGGTAGCTCCTTATCAGATACATCCACAAGGGATGAAAGGGAAGAAAATAAAGCTTCCAAGAGCCAGACAACAACTGTTACTCTTTTACCCATCTGAACAGCAGTATTTCTTCTGCTTTGGTTTTGGAGTTCTGCTGACTTGCACTAAACTGCTTTCATTGATTGCATGGAATCTTCCACCTACACAGTGTTTTGGTTGGTTTTCCCTCCATCTCTTAAATTCTTTATTTCCATGGGTTTCCAAGGCATTTGGTGCTGAAATATTTTGGGTGAGTTTGGAGCTTTTAAGGAAGAAACTAATCTTAAAGGAAGAAACTAATCTTTCTTTTAAGCTACTGTTTCATGATTGCTCTTTATAATGATGAACAAAAAAATTCCTTTTTTAAAGGAAAACCATCAGTACAATGTGACTAAATGAAAGTTCCTCTTTGCTTGACACTTGGCTTCACCACAACCGCTGCCACACAAAGCCAGGCTGTAGTGCTGGGATTTCGGCCATGTAAATGGTAAAGTCTTATTTTCAGAGGGACAGTAAAGTTGAATGGAAAAACCCCACCTAGCACAAAACATCAAACCACAACCAACCTTTTTCCTCCTTAAAGACTGCCTGTAGAGAAGAAAGAGAGACACTTAACTGCTTAGAGACCAGCCACAGAATGCCACTAACACACATCACTTGCCTCCACACATGGACAGCCAGGGCTGGGGCCTCACTAGTACAAGTTCCTCTGCTCCCTGGCAACTCCCAGCCCAGCACTCTCCCTGGGGCAGGTCAGCACCTTCATGGAGTCATGGAATGGTTTAGATTCGAAAGGACCTTAACGCCATCCAGTTCCAACCCCTGCCATGGGCAGGGACACCTCACACTAGACCATGTTGCATAAGGCTCTGTCCAACAGGGCCTTGAAACAGTAGTACCACTCCATCACCTCTCCTGCTTGCCCTAAGGAGGCTTCTTGCCACCATGCCTCAAGATGACCTGCTGCCAAAGTTGTGCCATTGCTCTAGACTCAAAGATTAAAGACACTCTTTAAGTTCTCATTTCCTTCTACTCTGTGTGACTCCTGCCTCACACCTTGCTTAAACACAGCCTAGTGATTTCTATCGGGATGCAAGCCATGCTAGGGTGCCTAGGCAGTCCTCATAATGTACTTTGCTACTGTTACAAATTGATACTGATGTGTGACTTCTGCGGCATTTATTGCCTTTTGAGCACATGCTAGAAGTTTGCATCATATCTTAATCCATGCCCTTAGCCCCTTCCACTGTAAGGAATAGCTTGAGCAGTGAAATGGCTTTGAAGGATCTCCAGGTCATCTTTGAAGGACCTGGAGATCTCCTTATGTCATCAGCCAACATAGAGTGCAGGCTTTCATCCAAAGCATGTATAGAGAGGTTAAATGCAGCCCCCCCAGTCCCAAAATGCAATGTTTGCTTCAGATACCAAGACCTGACCCCAATGTATGACCCCAAAGCAACACAGACAAATCAACGACAGATTTCAGCATAGGATTGTCTTTCTTGATGGCAAAGTGTTCCATATTGTTAAGTGAAATTTGTCACCAACTGAAAGAAGGTCATTTCCTCCCAAATTAAGTCCTAGAATTACTGATGGGAAAGGGATTTCAGGAAAAGTGCTACAACACTGTGCCATGCATGCAGTTCAGCTGGTTTAATTCACAGCTTTCCAACCTTTGGCAACCTTGACTTGCATAGATTTGCGAAGGACCTGAAGCTTTAACCCCCACCTTCTTCCCTCTGATACAACTTCCTACACTAACCCTCTGGGATATTAAATCTTCCACTTGCCATTTTCCCCTAGGCAGAGAGGATATGAATTTCATAACTCCTCAGCTGGGCTGCCATCAAGAGCCATGAAATACGACAGGAAACCAACAGCATGGACTTGGGAGCACTGTGTGCACGCTCACATGAGCTGCAGGACTGGACAAGCTATTAACAGCAGCACATGGTGCAGCTGCCTGGAGCACAGGGGTGCATAAGGAAGGGCATGCTTGCACTTGATCACATCAGAGAAGGAGCAAACCAGATCAGCACAAAGCCAACACTTGGGTCAAGGTTGGACACACACAGGAAAACCTGTGCTTAGCAAGGAGTTACTCCTTACATTTGGCTGACTTCAGAGGTTATGAAGTTACTGAGCTGGCAGCTTAAAAGGGCTGTGAGAGGGAAACAAACCCTTAATTTATGGATGTAACAGCTACAGGAGTAAACCACAGCATATTTCCTACCTGAACTTGTGCCTCTCTGCCATAACCAAGGTGATGGGAACTGGTGAAGTCACAGTTAGGGTGAAGAAGTCCTGCGTCCCTCACCAAGAGCTATGCCAATGCAGATGCTTTTTCAAGGGTCACAAAGCCCATCAGGGATCACAATAGTGACAAAGTGCTTCCAATGAAAACAATCTGGCGGTGGAGCAGCCTTCCAGAGGCGGCTAGCACAGCAAGCCAGCACCTCACCACCCTGAGGAAACAGGTAAAAGCTTTCCTCCTCTTGAAGGCTATTTTATTATGAGCAGGAACTTTATGCAGATGCCCCCCCTCTTAATGCAAAGCACTGTGTTATCCACTCCTTCCCAATATTCAGCATCAATCTAAATTAAAAGCCAAGCATTTTTAATAAGCTAACACAGTATCACACTTTACCCTTACTACAGTTTTTACCCCCTTAAAATAACAGTCAAATAATTAAAGGAGGAACCCAATGCTGCTGCCAAACAGTTCACTTCTGCAGATGATACAAAGCCCCAAGATGGACAGCACAGCACAGCATGCCCCCTAAAGACTGAAACAGAAGAGGAGGAGGTACTTTGCAGGGGGTTGCAGAGTTCATACTACAAACGCCATCTGTGTACTGTGACCTACCACACTTCAGCTATCCAAAGCATGCCATTACAGCTGGAATAATCAATAACTGGGGAAGCCCCTTAGAAACTTGGGTCATGCAGAAGGGAGAAAGCAGCACAAGATCCTTCTGCCACACAGAGTGCACTAGTAAGGACAGAAGCATACATGAAAATGCATGTAGGAAGGTGTTAAGGAGCAGCTACATGAGCTCTTACACAGTATGCATGGACAATGCTCATGATGCACAGGAAATCAACTGCAGCAAAGCATCTAGAAAGCCCTTAGCGACACAGACAGCCTCTTCCACATCAAGGTTCACTTGCATGAAGAGCCCTCAGTGGCACTGTAACAATCCACATGTTCATGCCACATCACACTGAACAACAACGTTTATTAAACAGCCTGTTCCAAAAGCTGTAACAATAACAGTAATTGTTTTATTGTCATAGAGATCCCAGCACTGAAACTAATATGCTTAGTTAAAGAGAAAGAACTAGAGACAAAGCAAGCACAAAACTGGTTGTTTGCGGTACCGCAATTAGCACAATTATTGCTATTCAGTCTAAGCAGGATCATAATCAGCTCTCCACCTGAACATGTGTGGTGAACCACCAAAAGAACCTCATCACTTTAAAGTAGTATTTGAGAACTACTACATACAGACATCAGCATATTTGGCTTCTCTTCAGCCAAAACCCCACTTGGTCCACACTCCACATTTGGCCAGAAGGCAAAGGAAACAGCCAAGTTCAAAGCAACAAAAATCAAAGCTCAACATACACAAAACAGCTCCCTGTGCACCCTCTCTTCAGCAACAATCCAACAGAACCAGGTCTGCATATCTCAATACTTACAAGTTACTAAGCTTCAACATTCATCTGGAGAGAAAGTTCTCAAAGAGCCAGCTTAACACTCTGGTTCTTAACATGTCCACCCCCCAACCCAGCAGGGAAGCACCAACACCCCTCCGATGAGGTACCATCCTGCAATCCTGCTACTCACTACATACATTTCTTCTAACACCATATTCCCAACCACACGTAAAGTTCACTTACAGTTAGGAGCAGGTCATGCCTTTCCTCCCATCTCTTTTGGTCACTCCCGTTTCTCTGGGATCCTCATGGCAAAGGTGGCTTTGAGCAGGCAGTTTATTTCAGCCAAGTAGAAGACTTCTGTAAAGTCAACCTCACCCCACATTACGTTTTCCTCATGATACAGGAAAAGCTTTTCTCATCCTTTAAGGAGTCTCTGAAATCACTTGTATCCTTCCACTTGCAATGTTACATACAGACTGAGAACAATAAAGAGTTCCCTTATCAGCACAGGTTGGCTTCTTTTCTTCTTCTCAAACCAACAGAGACACCAGATAACACACCCCAGTTGCAGAACCATAGGGTGTGAGCTCCACCATGAAACTACTCAAACTGGATCCTCCACAAAGACACAAAGGGAGAAATCACAGCCAGGATCACGCTTATAAAAAAGAACAAAGCTGACGGACTGAGCTTAGAAACAGCTCCTGGACCAATGAGCAGAGGCTGGGGGCCCCAGGTGGGGCTGGTCAGGGCAATAAGGTCTTACTGGCTCTATTGGTGCACACAGGTTCTGGCAGGTTTTACTTAATTGCTGCCAAGAGAAGACATCTGCACATGGCCAGAGGACTTTAGAGAGGTTACTAGATCTCTTTAAGTGGATTTTACTCTTGGAATAGCAGTGTAGAAGAAATGGGTTGCCTGTCCCAACAGCCAGATTTGCTGCCTACCATAGGCTCCTGAACAACCCTCATTGCTACCCAGGAGTTCAAACCAAGGGACTATGCTGAGCTTCAATTGCACGAAGCCTATGGACTGGCACATAATTCTGGCCCTGAAAGATCCTGACTACTGTCTCTTACAGTCAAAATACGATTCATGGACCCAGACTGGGGCTGGTAAAACCCACTTGACAGATAGCACTTGTGTGAAACCCTCCCAGCTCACAGTGTAAACCCAAAGGGGAGAAAGTCCAGAAGGGTAAGGAACACAAGAGCCTGTGATTCATGTTCCTCGCCAAGGTGATAAATCTCTAAACCCACTCTTCAGATGGCTCAGCCTGGCAGGGATACCATGGCCCATCTGGGTTGTAAGCTATTTTTTCACTTCTCTTTGCTTTTTCTTAGCCTTTGAGTCCAGGAGACGAGTGAAGTGCATGAATAAAGGGAGTTGTCGTTTTACAACAGTCTTTTCCTTCCCTTTGTACCCATCTTTCTCTGTATGCATTCCCGCACCCTGCCATCAGTTGTCTGCAGACAATTCCTTGGCACTTTGTATTCCTTGCTTTCTCTTCCAGGTCTCCAGTAGCATCCTCCCCCCAGCCCTGCTGTGGCAGCATTTCTGCACCAAGAAGATAATCAATACATCAAGGCTGTCAAAGTCACGTTGTTTTGGCTGGAAAGAGGTGCCCTCCTGCTGGGTGAGATTACTTCCCACCACGGTGTATGGCTTTCCCCTTACTGACAGCTCTCCAGCAGCAAGTAATCGGTGTCCAACTGAGAGGAGCATGCAGCTAACATTGCTAAATGGCACTTAGGACTGATGAGGGCAGGGAGGAGGAAAAAGCAGCTTAGCCTTGCTCACAGAAAGCCCTCTCTTGCTGGTGTAGCGTGCTGGCAGAGACACAAACTGGATCTCGTTGCTTGCTCTGCCGGTGATTTCCCAGGCAGGGGGTGGCAATGAGAAATGGGAAACTAATATTCCTGCTGGAGTCTCAGGGCAAGTGTCAGCCTTAATCCTGCACATGCATGACACCTGGAACAAGTAGTTCCTGGTGCCTAAATGTATTAGCGAATGTGAAATTAAGAAAGGCGTGAAGAAGGACACAGAGGAATACCTTTCTTTGTCCTTGGGTACTGGTGTTCTTCTAGAGGCCCCCAAGGAACAGATGCCCTGGCAAAGACTCACCTTGAGCTGCACTCCCAGCACAGGACAGATTCCTGGGGCAAGAGCTAGCAGGAAAGAGGCATTCACTTGGGAAACAAATTTCCCATGGGAAAAAAAAAATCATAAGGAAAAGGTTTGGTTGGTTTGCACTTTGGAATTGTTTAGGATTTTGTGCTGTCTCTGGGGCATCCAGGTACTGTGAAGGACAGCTGCTTTCTCACCTGCATCAACTCCCCTCAGAAACCTGCCATCATCGGGCTGTTGCTCCAATTATGCCAGATGAATTAGCTTTGTATTCTTGGCTTTTTTAATTAAAGAAATAGAAGAGAGTAAAATGATCACTGAGACACTGATGAGACTAAGCAGTATTACAGTGAGTCATCTAGAGTTTCTCCACCTCTAGACCAGCCTCTTCAAAGACACTTAAGGGAGTCAATTGCCCATATCCCACTAAAATCCTCTCTGTATGTGGTTCATGAAGCTTTAAACCCCTTTCCCACCCCCACAACCTCCATCCCTCACCTCTCAAGTCTCTCTAGTCCATTATTCTTGAAGCTGGTTTGTGAACAATGTGTTCACTTTCTGTACTGCCTAATGAAGATGTTCCTGTCCCTGAATATTACATCTGCTGCACACTTAATGGAAAAAATAGCTATTATTATCATTGGTGGTTCAGACGAGTTTCTTGGCAGCAAGGGTGGTACAGTTATGTGGACAATCAAACAAGCCAGTGATGATTGCCAAAGCATTTTTGAGGAAATCATTGCTGTTTAAACTCTAATCACAGCAATACCTCATTTAAAAGCATAAAAGCTTTCACCCAGCAGACCTACCTTTACTTTCTTCTTTAATAGCCAGACAATTAAGTAAATCTCCTGACACTTAACCATCATTTACCCAACAATCAGAAAATGGATTCGATGCCTTTGCATTAGTTAGATTATTCAAGCAAAAACTGAACAAGTACAAGCAGGTGAAGGAAGATGTTTGAGATCTTTTGCTGCGCTGCAAGTATAGCATGGTATCTTCTGTAGTGGATAGGGAGATTTTCTTCTCTTATTCAGACACCAAGAGAGCTCTTGGCATTACTGTTTCCTAGATTTTAATGTTTTTGGGAAAAGAAGGTAGTTCTACCCCTTTTACAGGCTGGAAACCGGAGTACAACACAGATAAAGCCACCCTGAAAGTTTGTGTCTCAATCTGGCGAACTGTTCGAAAAGTAACCTTACCTTAACCCTGGTCCAAGCTTTATTTTGATAGCATTTCCACTAACACTGATACCTGGAAACTTCACTGCAAATGCAGATTAAAGCTCAGCAGGAAGAAAGTCTGGGATCTAGTGTGTTTTTTTCTGGCACCTTAGGAAAGGCTGCATTATCTTAAAACACAGCCCCCAAATTAACACTGAACAACTGCACTGATACGAACACCAGCTACTGACAAATCATAGACCTTTTATTAACCCTGATCCCAGTGGTCCTCTTAATTCCTTCTCCCTCATTAGGTTCGTCATGTGAAGGACATGTTCTTCTGATGCCAGTATTCAGAAGCTGATACTAATTAACTCCTAAATTTATCACCTTCTGCCAGCTGTCAGCTACCAGCAACTGTAATGGGAGCATCCTTCTCCTTTTCAGGTAACAACAAGGATGATACAAAATTCTTGCCTTCTACGCAGTGTCTGAGTTCAAGATGTATCATTATATATTCATTAAGCTATGTTGAATCTCACCGTCTCCTTTAGAATATGCTGTTCACAAACAGAACAGAAGCAAACATTGAAAGGAAGGCAATTGATCCAGACTCTAAGTAACTGATAACTAGATAGACGGTGAGTTCTTTCCTGAGCTCTGCTTACTCAATTTTTAAAGAGTTCTCACAGATAAATCTCAGACAGATGAGTCTTGGTTTTTCCCTCCCTCCCCGCCCTTGTTTTGACAGGAAAAAAGCCCTTCACTTTATAAAGATGTGTATGATGGGCTGGAAAGAGTTAAAGCCTCATCTTCCACTCCTCCCTCTTTATCGTTTTAATTGGCTGTTCTGATGACCTGACCACCTCTTTGATAGACATCAAACGCCAGCCCGTGAAATACGGAGCATGTCAGCCTGCTGAACAAGGGTCAACCTGATTGTCAATAAGGCCATCAATCAGAGCTGCTGGCACGATGGATCCAATCCAGACCAAAAGCCCCAGCTGGAAATGAAAGAGCCCCGCTGATGATAACACACAGTGCACCGCATGGCCCGACAGCTCACAGAAGGGTCACTGGCCCGGAGGGCAGGAGGCGGCAAACTTCAAACTGGAAAAAGGCAGCGGTGAGCAAATAAGAAACCCCCAAAACCAACAGAAAGAAACCCACTTGGCTAACCCAGCGGTGGCTCGAATCAAAGCAGCCAAGTGAGGTGAGAGAGGTGGGAGGACATGAGGGAAGTCAACAAGGGAGACAGTGAAAGGTGCCCTTAAGGGCAGTACCTACCCTCCTCTTTCTCCTGTTTCTCCTCCAGTATATCCTCATGGGTGAGGAGTGACACCACCACGAGGAACAGCGCAGTTGCACAAATGTGCTTTCTATGAGGAAGTGAATTCAGGAATAGATCTATGGTAAACCCAACCATAACTCCTTTCTGAGATTGTTGGTGGCTTCCATCATGAGGCTCTAAGAACATCTGTGCTATCAAGGGAGGAGAAAGCATGGAAAAGAAGAAGCTAAAGAAAGGGGGAAAAGGGAAAATATCTGTTTCTAGTGAGAATGCTGGCTTATGTTGGCCTCAACAGTTTACAAAATTACTGCTTAACATGCCCATGTTGTGACATCTGCACTAGCTCTAGCAATGACTTACTTTTCTTCGGACGTGCACCATCACCATAAGTTGCCTAAGATCTGTTTATAAATGGGGCATAAAGTAGGGGTGATATTTTACATAACTCTTCAATAAGAACCAGCTCTAAGACACCAGACACCTCAGATGTGAGGTTTTCTGAAGACAAAACAGCTTCTGAAAGTGGGGAAAAGGATTCAAATAGAAGAGTGTCCTCTTGCAACACTAAGGAAAGCATGATTCTTAACCACTGGGAAACTAAATGGGACAGAAAGCCCTAAAGACACTACCCACCTTGAGTATTCTGGCTCCATCATCCCTTCAAGGGATCATCATCCCAACAAGAGTTCCTCCATCATCCCAACCAGGCCAGATTGGATGGGGCTTGGAGTAACCTGCTCTAGTGGAAGGTGTCCCTGCCCATGGCAGGGGTTTGGAAGTGGATGAGCTTTAAGGTCCCTTCCAAACCAAACCAGTCTGTGGTTCTATGCTTCTGCAAAGGGATAAGGTTAGGATCCTCAACAGACACAAGGTGCATCTGCAAGGGCAGAAAACTCAACACGAAGTGTTATGCCAATTCACACTTACAGCATATCCATCCCTGTACACCAATATGTTCACACACACTACACACATAGTGTATGAGCTACTTTGAAACACAGGGGCCTGAAAGCAAGATGGATAAAGACAGAAAATGGCACTTAACAGGTTCCTGTGAACCTGCTACACACATACATTCACTGACTGAAGTCAGTGTCACACAGACCTCACTACTCAGAGCTATGCCCATTTCCACCTACACCCCCAAAGCCAAGTCCGCTTTTCCCTGTTGCTCTGAAGGCGACTGCTTGCTGCTAAATGCTCCAAGCCAACTGCCCCGGCTGCTGTGTGCAAGTTTCACACCCTCCAGCCTTCCACCCCTGCCCTCTGTTGCACCTCCCCGTGTCGCTGCTCACGTCTCGGGGCTCAGAGCCTGCTGTGGTGCAAATATTTGCCTGCTCCGGGGGGAGGAACACGGTGCACTGGCCTCCAGGGGCAGGCGGTCGGCATGTTTATTCTGGAATAGCAAACACCATGGAGAGCAAAGAAGAGAAAAAGCCAGATAAGATAAAAGTGTGTTACCAGGTCTAACAACATAAAATCAACAAAGACCACAGAGGAAAAGTTATCTGCAAAGACCAGCAAATCCAGCAGCAAGTGGTTCTGACAGAGGAGCCTTTTTGCAGGCTGGATCACTCAGAAGACTGCTGAGATCATAGAATTATAGAATGGTTTGAGTTGGAAAGGACTTTAAGATCATCCAGTTCCAAACCCTCTGCCATGGGCAGGGACACCTCACACTAAACCATGTCACGCAAAGCTCTATCCAACCTGGCCTTGAACACTGCCGGGGATGGATCATTCACCACTTCTTTGGGCAACCTGCTCCAGGGCCTCACCAAATGATGAAGTTGTTTGTTTCTTGAGTGCCCGATATAAAGACATTGTGAATCACTGTCTGTGTCTTGAGATGATTTACATAAACCCATGTTCTCATGGTCTTTTGTAGTCTATTTGGAAAACACACTTCTGTAGTTTATGCCCTGCTCTGTTCTGCCCACGGCATGAACCTATAACTGCAATCAGCATCTTCATAATACGGAACAGAACCAAAAGACTTGTGCATGTTAGAAGATCAGATTCTTCCAGAACAAGCCATAAGGCTAATATCTGCTTGAAGAGTGGTGTGAAACACTGCAGCAGTGGGACTGGATATTTCTTCCAGAAGATAGATTCACCCAGCTGTGAATCTCTGTCATTTAAGAAATATCCACATTTGCTGAAGTTTTAATTCATGCATGTGACTAATTTATAAAGTGAAACAAAGTGTACTTGTAAGACGAACTGCATAATGATGAATGCAGGGGGAAAAAATAGAGAGGAGGTACTAGAAGAAGCACATGTGAAAACCATATGGAAGGGTGTTCCACCAGCTTGGAAACAGATGGAAGAAAACATTGTCCCTGGACACTGTACAGAGTCCTCCTGATAACACATGATAAATCATTACACTGAGTGTAAGCAGGAGGGTGAACATCACCACATACCAAGCTGTGCAGGGACAACAGGACCACGAGCTGGAGGACATTAGATAAAAGGACAGCACTAAAAGCTCAGATATTACCCTCTTGTGTAGATCTAATCTGGGCAATTATCAGCAGAGACAGCCAAAATAGCTGCAGAAAGAAACGAAAGCACATCAGCAGGGTTTAAATGCACAGAATAAAACCACAACACAGCCAAGTCTGCAATAATGGGAAGCTGAACAGGGATACTGGAGCACTGTTGAGATATCTGTCCCTTCGAAGAAGATATGAACTTAGTCCTTCACTCAAGCAAAAAATGATCTGTGTGACCTTTGGGAAGTCATTTAAGGCCATCTGAAGTCAAAAGGCATCCTCCCATTCACTCCAAAGCTGCATTTCCCAGGGAGCCTAAACCCCTTCTTCCACACTCATGCCTGCTTGACTTGAAGGCTGTCTGACAGCATCTTCCTTCTCAGGAAGGACAACTGTTCCTGACCTGGTTTTGACCAGCTCAGAAAACAGGACAGCAAAATACACACAAATGGCACTCAGAAGTGGGCTAGACAGAAGGTGGCTGTGCCTAATAATCAAGAATTTATTTATAGCCATCAGTATCAAAAAGCACTGATGCCTGCAGTAGTCCTCCTCAAGATAAATGGGCCATTACATTGACGTGGAGCTGTAGACTGCAGATTGACAGCTAGTTAAGCTTTCCATCCAGCAGAACTTTCCAATCCTGTTTATGGCCTGAAACGTCATACCCGGCCATGACTCCTCTTCTCTTGCCAGTCTTTTCATTTCTTGTGTCCCAGGGAATTTTCCTATCACAGGGAGGGGAGCCTAATGATAAATATGACTACTTCATGCCCCCATGTGCACAATTATCTGTGCAAACACCAAATGACTTCTTGCCCTAAGAAAGGTCTTAAATCTCTCTTGCAAGTGCAGTGATTTTCTTTTTAATGGTACAAGCCTGCCTTACAGCCCCCAGAGCAGGACCGGTCCTTGTGCACAGACACACGCATGGACAAGAAAGCCGACCACAACACATCTATGCAGGACCACCAAGGATGACCCTAAATTAGACCACCCAGCCAGTTTGTTGGCCTTATTTTGAGCAGCCAGAATCTCAGAGCATAAACCAGTGTCCTCGCTCGGGTTCCTTGGCCTGTGTTTTAGACCACTGTGTATCTCCAGTGACTTCCTGCTACTGACCTCTCCTAATAAATCAGCCTCCCTCCCTCCTGGCAACATCCTGTTTCTTCCTCAAAAAACCTCCCACTCACAATCCCAAGGTTTGATATCAATCTTAAATAAATGCCTCTCTGGACTCAGCTGCATTCCCTAAGCCACCTTATCTCCTGCCTCTCTAGAACGTCTGCAGTTCAAGAAGCATACGCAGAAGCCTCTTCGGCCTTTTAAATTCCACCCTTGTGTTCTCTTCCTTTCCCCCCAAAATTGGCTTACAGAGAAGGAAACTCCTCTTCAGCAGAATGTACATTGCTCAGTGTGACTTCCAAATGTCAACCTCCAAGAGAGACAGTGCTGTGTTTTTTGTATGAAATACAGTGAAAAGAGAATCCATGGGAGAGGTTCTGCTCCATCATCTCCCTTGCTCTGGCTTCCCTCACTTCACAGTTTAGGTGAAGAAGGACTCTGTCAGTATATCTACCCATTTAGAGTCCTTTCTTCAGAATTCAGCACTAGGGGACCAAAGACTCCTCCATCTGATCATTCCAGTTCCCATCCAAAGTCCAGCTTGAACTCGTATGCTCACAGAATTGTTTGGGTTAGAAGGGACCTTAAACCAGGGTATCTGAGTCAGGAAAGCACCACCACTCACTTCCTAGATAACCACTGCAGAAAGCACAGGCACCTACAGCAAGTTAGTCAGGACAATGGGCTCCTGGTCACATTCTTCAGCTACAAAACTTTAGCTAAAGTAGGTTGAACCCACGTCCTGACACCAGTTATGCCTCCAAAAGCCTACAGAATAACTCGCAGCCAAAAGGAACCACATTTGATCCAGCAGTTTCTCTTTAATTCTCTATGTCTTTACATTTTGACAACCACAGCAAAAACTGGTTCATGTTGGACTTCATTTAATTTCGCTCAGGAGCTCTTTCCCCACACATTCTATTACTTCATCACTTCTCTAACCCCTCCTGTCAACATATTGACTCCCACATTCAATACCTTATGTTTGGTGCCTTGCAGGTTACCGCATTCTTCCAGATAATGGTATTACTCAAAACCAACAAGATTTGCCTGCTTAAATTTCACTTTTACGAGGTGATACTAGTGCTTTCCTGCTTAAATACTCTTGTTTTCATTTTCCTTTGCTCTATCCTCATCTTTCCTTGCCTTTCCAGAGTACCAAAATGCCCCATATCATCTAACCAACTCCCTGGAATCCATTTCAAAGAGGAGCTGTGTCTCACTTGAGAAGAGTTCCTTGGGTCTCCTCAGACTCGCATCTCTTTTCCTTTAATGTAAGCATAACTAATGCATTAGCAATTCACTTGGTAATGAGCCAATGATCATCTTTAAGAAAAACAGCAGTGAAATAGCAGATTTCCAAGTTGGAAGAAAAAGCTGGAGAAGAAGCAATGAAAGCAGGCTTTAGTCAGAAAAACAAAGTGGGATGAATAAGATGGCATGGAACTCCCCTAAAATGCCCTCAGAGTTTATAAAGTAATCTTATTCCAGCACACACATCCCTCAGATGCCCTCCTTCCCCTTATCATCCAACTCACTCAACCATGTCACTGACATATGTACTTAGCAGCAGTTATCGTCAGTGGCACATAAATAAATGGCAGGTATCAAAGAATCAAGGTCGCCAACTCGTCATGAATATTTCAGAGAGAAGCAACATGAAAAGCTCGAATGTCTCAGCCTCTCAAATTTCCAACAGCAGGAATAAAACACAAAGCACACACACACACACACACAGGGTCTGCTGGCTCGGCCATCACATGCACGTAGTTCATTTCAAGGCACTGCTGCATATGTTACAAGACAATCTGTCACATTTTAAAATATATAAATATCTATTCTCTATCTCCTCTGTATAATGTGCAAACTCTAAGCAGCTGGCAAGAGGGCAGTGGTGATTTAATGCAAGAATACTGTGCTTTGCTGAAGGGGCTGGGGACGAGATAGCTTGGGTTGTAACAAGAAGCCTCTCTGACAAAGGCGCAGAGTGGCATCTTTTCACACAATTATATGTGGGTCACATTAACCTCTGCTGTGCAGGATTCCCTTGAGCTGCTTCTGTCTGCATGTCGTTACAAAGAAATCCAAGAAGAAATTCCCCTCCCTCTTCCTCTCTTTACTTTTTACAGGATTGGGGAATGCATAAAAGGATGGAGAAGGAAAAGGGGTTCCCAACCTGTCATATACAGGCTACAAGCATGAGATGCCGGTGAACCCAGTAATAAACTCCACACTTTGGGGCTTAGCAGTTCCATTAATGAGCCATGTTAATCAATGGCCAGATTTGAGATTTCAACTTGTGTCACTACAATATTTGGATATATGGCTGTTTATAGCCAAGCAGATTTTGTTAAGTTTCACTTTCAGCTATGGTATATGAGTTTTGTTCAGTGGATGCAGAGAGGTTCTGGAGACACAAAGTTTATCCTGTTAAATACAACTCAAATTTGCAAATGGAAACTTCATCAAAAGCACCATAATTCCTTAAACAAAGCAAGCATTTCTTTCATCATTTGGGTATTCTGCTGTTCTGGGTTTGCTTGGGTTTTTTGATGTTTACAGGGAATTTCTTTATCAGACAACTCCATTGCTGGGGTGGCAAACTTTCAATGGGATTAATTTCCCACTTTCTAGTGCCTTGAAAATCTGTTCTTTTTATGGATTTTGCCTGTTTTCCCAGGCACCTCACCATATTCTCGTGGTAACTCTGGATTCAGGTGGTTTGATGAGGTATATAGCAAATGATCTTTACATTCTATAATGGATTTAAATGATGAGATCTGCTCAATAGGAGAATATCACTGCAGAAGCCCTGCTTTCCTTTATATTAAAAGGGGTTCTTTCTCAATGAACTCATTATGGAACTGAAGTAAACATTCCTTGCAGTGACAACTGATACTTACACTGTCATTCAACCCCAGTGATTTTATTCATTCACACTTTTTTAATACCAATGGGCTGCATGGCCCACTTTCAAAACATGGGAGGCTGGAAAACCTTTGAAGGTGGCTGGAGACTGGGAGATAAGGACATAGATTGAAAGTGTCTGCCAAGACACCGAAAAGCAAAGATTAAGATGAACAATTTTAAAGGCATTTGAGCATTTTTCACATATTGAGATCAGTTCTAAATCATGGTGAGATAAAAAAGTACACCGGCATTACCAGAATCAGGAACTGTGCTCACCTTTCACCCTCTGTCGTTCATTTCCCTCCATGCCAAAGTGCTCTTCCCACTCATTTGTTCCAGGAAAACTCAGTGTGATCAGGTGCTGAACCAGACAGAGAAACTTTTCCTGCTTTAAACACACAAACACACACTAAACCTTTTCCCCTCAAGCTGGATGGCTCCTCCCATCTGGTTCCCAACCACAGGAGCAGTTGTGCCAGCGCAGCAGCAAGTACAAGAGGCCAGAAGACAACAATGTCTTAAACCAATGTTACCACCAAGCAATTTGTAATAGCAAACCACAGGCTAAATCTCAACTAAAAGCTTTTCAGGTTCAGAGTGAATACCTCTATTAAGATGAATTAAGCAATTCACGGTGTTCAGAGCTGCAGATTCAATCTTTATTTTCAACACTCACCCCTGTAGCACAAATGGCCTGAAAGAAACCAGCTAGGAAGACCATTAATCCAGGTTTCTGTAACAGAGAGGTTCTGGTGTGTATTTTGTTTAATACAAAAGCATATCTCTGCAGTGCAGTCAGTACCACAGTGACTCCTCTATATGCCAGAGATACCAGAACTACCTTCAAGTTCACTAGTGCAGGTCCTGATAACCACCTAGTCTCAACAGCACAGGCTTAGCATGGGCTCTTTGTCCTGACAAGATTACTTGCAAATTAGGTGAGGAAGTCAGAGAGCTGCCCTAGAACCACATAAAAATGTACCTCCAAGTTTACACTCTCTGTACTTTGAAAACACTTTCTCACAGGGCATTCACTTCATGTGCCACCTCATTGCAAGTTTCACCCACTCTTAGGTCCAGTTTAAGCCAAGAATATCTTTAAATGCCCTGCTCAGGTGGAGACTGCAGGTGTGTACTCACCAAAGTCAGGTGTCTTTCAGCTGGAAGGTATAAAATGGCTCCTCATCCAGGAAGACTCAAGTGTGGTGGTGGTTAATGCCACGCAGAAACTGGATCACTGGAAATAAACACATGTAAAACTGAGGAGGATGGGAGCAGGTTTTGACTTGAACAAACAACCAAGTGGTTTCTAGATGTTTGCACATCATATCCCTGTGCTGGATGTAAGAGCCTGTCCCATCTGGAGGGCTAAACCAGTCAGATGAGCTTATTGTGAGAACAATTTTGGATCAGGATCAGAACATCCTCCTCCATTATGCTTTGCAAAGGGTCTGTCTCTAGTTTGTCATGCTGAGGCATGAGCTGCCTGTCACTGAAATGAGCAGAGTACTGAGGGATTTCCCACGCGAGATGATCCAGACCCCACGGACTCACATGAACCCATTCCAGATGTCTCAACAGTCTGCACTGACACGTGGCATGAGCATGGCCAGATGACAGAGGGAGCTGGAAGAGGTTTCACACTTGTCTTTAATTCTCAGCTTTGTAGGCTATTTGGAAAACACCCTTCTGGAGTTTATGCCCAGATTTTGGGAACCTGGGAAGCACTAAGAAAAGCAAGACTGGTTTGGGCCATTGCATGCTCTGTGACACAAAGGCACAGGGGTAATACCCTCTTAATCTTATTGCATGTAGAAACGGTGTTTGACCGTAACATGTAGTTGCATCAGACATACCCTACAGGTCAATGTCTGCAGACAGGGCACAAAAGCAGGAATACACATTAGAGTGACCAAAACCCAGTGTCATCTTCCGGTACTGTCACAAGGGCAAGAAGCAGAAGGACTTAGACCAAGAATAAAAATGCCATACTGGGCAAAAGGCAATCTAGCTCAATACCTGATCTCTACCAGAAGGCATGGGCAGGCTGCTTAAGGGAGAATAGAAACCCCAGGTCCTCCTATGACTGATCTTTCCCTGTTATACTTAGCCGTCATTTTTGCCATTGATGGAGTCACCCTCCATTTGCACGTTTAAATGTTGCCTGAATATATTTGTGCCTTTGGCCATTATATTCCTTGCCAATGACTTCTGCAATCGGTTTAGCCACTCGTGTCACAACTCATTTCCTTTTATTTGTCTTAAACTTCTTACCTGAAGGATTCTTCTGGTCCTCCTGACTCCAGTGCCTCCTGATGAGAGCTGTTCAGGGAATTTTTCAGTGCAATTTCATTGGGAAAGGTCAATTAAGTTAAACTGAAATTTCTCTTAAGAAGAATATAAGAGTTTCCAAAAGGGTATGTTCTCAGGACCTGCAAGAAATTTCTTCTGCCACTGCACTCCACGTTCTGGTTTTGGTGTTACCAGATGTAATGTGGGGTACCTGGAGTTTCACACTACGTGCAAGTATTTAATCAAGTGTACAAAATCAAATGCTTCCAAAAAGGCAAGCTACAGATACCATCCATTGTATCTGAGTTAGTACCCTCAGACCCAGCATGGAAGACTCTGGTTCCAGTCCATGACCCAAACAAGGTAGACTTCAGCTTTGGTTTCGCATCTCACAGCCACATGCCATCAGCACTAGTTTATTCTGAGGTGACTGAACTTCTTATTCTGGTTTAGAATAGCCATGTGCTTGTTCTAAACTAGAACAGATATGAAAACCCTTTCCTAGTTCTGCTCTCCTATGTGCACTTCATGTTCACTTGACCTTCACTCTTGAACTTCTACATGCTCAAATATGCCTTTGATTCTCCAGCTGCCATCTACCTGCCTTCCCCAAACTTACTTCTTCCCTGTGCCTCCACAACCACTGAACAAGCTTTGCCCTATCACTGCAGTGAGATCTCCTGCTCCTGGATCCTGACACTCGCTTTCCCTGACACCTTGGGTCTAATTCTGACAAAGGTAGATAGATACAGTATAGGTCTCTTCATCTGAGCCACTATCATTAGGAAACCTTTACAGTCATAATAAGAAATAGGAATTTCCAATGTGTGATTCAGATTACCTTGAAGTGAATCACTAAACTGGAATATGGAGACTAAATAATGTCACCATCTACAGTGTAAATACTTAAACTCAATTAGCAAAGACAGAAGGTGCAATTATTGATTTTTAAGTCTTCTCTTGGCCACAGGAGAACGTCATGCAACCCAATTTGTTTCTTGTCATTTTGGGTGCTTTAAAAGGAGTGAATACTTTCTTTCCATTATCCTTAGTTTCAACAGCACTGTCTTATGGCATTCCTTCTTTTCCTGTCCCTTTTGAATGGGCTTGTTTCACACCACTTACACCAGCTGGTATCCCACAAACCTACTACCCTGTAGTCCTGCTCCTGAGCCCCTTTGTGAAACCAGCTAGAGATGCTCTCAGATGACTGAAGTGACAAGTAGTGCTGTTTGTACAGGCAAACCCTTCAGGTACCCCAAATATTAATTCAAATTTTTGGCACAGAGACGACCTCCCAGCAGAGAAACATAATGATACACACAAATAAGAAATCAACTTTCCACAACTAAATCAAAGCTGTGGAGAAAAGTTTTATTCACCGTTTCAGGAACAAGCATTTCTTATAATCCTGTCATATAAGCAGCTTTTGTAAGACTCCTCTTTGCCCTTTCAAAAGGATGTGGGGAAAGAAATGGTCACATTGTGGGGCTTTCTCTGAGAACACCCCATCTCACCTATCCGAACAAGAATCTGATCCCCAAATTCATTGCTTTGGTGTTAAAATGGCCTGGGACAGTCCCACAGGCAGGCAAAAGCCATTTAGGACTAGATTAATTCTAAAAGCTTTTTAGATAAAGAGCTGAATTGGTTTCTGTCTGAGCAAATCTGATGTATAAAGAGGTAGCCCCATCAGAAGGTGACATAACCCAGATGCCACAGTGACTTGACACTGACTTTACAGCACTCTAGAGAGAGGAAGCAACTTCCCCTTGATCAGGCAACACCCAGGACCTCTCCTGCATCACTGAACACTCAGAAATGCCCCATCCCACTTACCTCCCCTTAGACAAAATGAAATGTTGTCCCCTATGCATCATTCATCAAAGCCAGGCCCCGTAATTAATAGCACCATTTGTTCAGGGGATTTCAACAGGTACTGAAATCCAAAGCATCAAAGCGTGGACAGTCTCATCCTGGTCTGGCAGATATAAATATGCCAGGATGACTTTCACAGACACATGACTCAGGAAATCACAGTCCCTCTAAACATGGTTTTAAAGGTCTTTCAAAGCACTGAGATACTGCAAACTGTGTTCCCAGCTCCAGCACAGATGACACTAAGAAAACACTCTTGCATGTGGAACCATGTTTCTAAAGGTTTTTTGAGGCAAGATTTGGGGCTGGAATTGTCTTCACAAAAAAAAGGGAAGAGCCACAATTACAACAAATACCAAAGCTCCAAACAGACAACAAACTTGGAGTAGTGAGGTACAACACAGGCCTGGTTGTGCTGCCTTTTCCTTTGGCAACACCTTCCATCACAGCAGCAGGAGCAAAGGAGTGGATGCTGCGAAGAGACTACTGTCCATATCAGAGGTTCAGTCCAGACTTTACTAAGCGACACGGGACTTAGTCAGCAACCTTAGCACGGCAGCATGAATTGGCTCAGCCCAGCACAAGATCTTGAGCCTCCTTCTTAAAACTCCTCAGCTTCTCTGGGACAATATTTTGGGGCCTGTGGTTTTTCAGCAAAGTGGAATTTAAAGAACAAACCCTTGGTTCATTACATCATGGCTCCAGGAGTATCTAGGAACATTTTACACTGGATCACATCTCCCCAGATTACCTTCTGAAAGCCTTGCGGTCAAGTCACACGGCTGGAAACACAAGAGTGATGTGAGCAACCACTGAATAGCTCACAGATCAGTTCTCTCATGATGCTAGCAGAGAAACTTGGGAGAGGCATTGCTCCTCCTTCAAGGGAACATGGTAATTAGCTGAAGGAACTGCTATTCCTATGGAGGTTCGGGGAGAAAGGCCTGGAGCTAATGTATGCTTAATCTCACTTCCCAGGAATTCTGCATCCAAGGTTGCCTGCAGTGCATGAGTATTGCCCCTTCTTATCTACCCCTCCATATCTCAGTTTCCCCTGGGTTTATTAACCCACCTCCGACCTGTGTGGTTTGGAAGGTCTCTGGGGAAAGAAGCAGAAAGACCCATCTTTTGCTGTGTGTTTGGTGTGAGATTTTGCTCCCAGTCCTTGTTCTTTTTAGAGATGAACCTTCCTTAATGAGAGGGCTCACATCTGAACCTTGGCTAGATGGTTAGAGTGGATGGTCCCTTCCAGCCTGAAGGGTTCACTTTTAAAACCAGAGGAAAACAGCAAAGCACATTGAGATGGAAACGCCAAGCTGCACGGGGAGAACCAGAGGCAAACTTTTCCAAGAAACCATTACTTTAAGGGGAATCACTGTTTCATCCTTATATGTTCTGCCTTCAGGAGACATTCAGTTTCGCAATCTATTATTAGCTGGCTAAGCCCTGTGCTTTGGTGGAGTACTGTACTCTGCCTTTCAGAGACAAAGTGTGAACCTTAAATCTCCATGTAAAGCCATGTAAGCACAATTTTTGCATTTAACAATGCAAGGATGGGCAGGAGGCAATCTTAAAACTCTGACCTCAGGTGACTTCTCCAGTCAAAGACAAATTGAGACACAAGAACCAAGAATTCTGACTGTGCTTATAATCACTGGTTCAGGCTGCTTCTCATTGAGCAATGTCACCATGAGACTTTTATTCAACTGAGATAACAGAAGTGACAGGAGCTTTTGTTGGGATTGGCCCCTAAGCTTCCCTTGTCAAACCGTAATTAGCTGGATTGCTCTATTACAGTGGGGGTATCTCATTTGCAAGTGCGTTCGGATGGCTAAGTAAAGATGAGTCTCAAAAGCAGAGAATACTAAAGTGTTACAAGCACTAAGAATGAGATGTTTCTCTTAACTAGGTGCCTCATTCATTTTGCTTGCTTTTTGTTCCAGACTAATCTAAGGTCTTTATTTATGCCTTGAATACTCAAATGAGTTGGAGCTTTTGTTTTAAGCACAAGAGCCAAGGACAGTTCCTGTCCCAGAGGGCTGACTGCCTAAAAAAGGTGACAGGTAACACCAACATGGACTCCTCCTCCTTATAAATCAGGAAATGAACCATGAGGAGATGCAATGACTTGCCTGGTGTCATTCCAGCTGAATCAGAACTCACAGCACTGGGTAATGACTCAACCAGCAGACCACCCTACTCTCAAACAGTAACTGGAGATTCAAACGCGAGTAGCCTGGCAAGGGATTAAACGGTTCACACAGCTGAAGATCTCTGGATATCCCGAGGCTCTGCCACAAACTACCTCCCTTCCACACCTCAGCACAGGATCTTTGTCAAAGCAGCTCAAGTCTGGTATTGTTCCCAGTGGCCCATCTGCAAGCTTTGGCATTAACTTCCCGGTAGGTACCTCCCTTTCAAACTGGAATCCAATTTACAAAGCCTTTAATTTTAAACTTTCTCAGCACTGACTTAATAAAACTAAATGACAGGTAATGGTCCCAGAAGCCAAGAACTATTAGATCCTTCTCAACACTAATAAGGGCTGATCAGATGCTTGTGCGCTCCTTTTCCAGCTCACAAAAACCCAGCTCCCCAAGGACTTTGCAACCAGGGAAGTAACAGGAAACCAACCAAGGGTAGAAGGGAAAGGAAAGAATAAAGGACAAAAAGGAGGAAAAATCCATGTCGATGTGAACACTTAAACCTGAGAATGCGTAGCAGGATCATTGCAGATAATGCTTGCTCTCTTCTCGGAGTTCATCTGGGGCCCACGTGCTCGCTCTATTTCCCCAGCAGGGCACTGGGGGCTCTCAGAGGCACTACAGGCATCGTAGGGACGCAGAGGCATGTAGCAAACCGGCTCTGATTTCTGCCCAAAGGCATCAGTGTCATACCGGTCGGGATGTCAGCTTGGGAGAATGTCAAGGCAGCAGTCACAGTGCGCTGTCGCAAAGAGAAATAGATATCATTTCAAACACACAGCTCGGGAGAGAGGAAGGAGAGGCAGAAAAGTGAATCCCATAATGCACTTTTGGAGGGGAGAGAGGAAAAAGGAGGCTTAACTCTGCTCTGGCCATACCAAAGAACGCTGAAGCAGAGGATGCTCCATAGCTCTATAGCTAATGTGCCACAAGGCTGGGAGGGGCAGGCGGTTGCTCCAGAATGGACCCAATTCTTGTCTCCTTTATACACTTTTGTTTAGAAAACAGTATCTGGAATTGGCCTCCTAAGTCAATTTAAGGAATTCCTTGGCCAGCAGAAAGCTTTAGTCTTCGCCTTTACCCCAAAGGAGAGTGACAGTGGTGTAGTTGCAACAAATGGGGCTCCCCCGGTGGTTTTCTGTCCTCCTCAACTTACACCTCCACACGTTAGTGATAAATGAGGCTTAAAACCCAACATCATTGCTACATCTTAGTAAGAACCAGGCCTTACAGTCTTCACATTCTAGGTCTAAAGCAACCCTGGCTTACATACATTGAATTACACCCTTTTCCAGAGTAGGGTGGCTATTAGGATGGTATTAGATCTGCTGCTACTTCTTCTTCACAGTCTGTACTTTCATGCTGATTTTCTACCCTTCAGTGGTTGCAAGGGCATTTGCCATCCACTGCACCCAGTTGGAGGGGAAAAACTTCTTTGTTGGAAGGGAAAAAGAGAGTCTTCACTTCAGTCCCATTCCCATGCTAGGAGAACTGAAAAGAGCAAGTTATCCATTGCAAAAGCAAGGAGTGAAGGCTGCTATTTCAATTTACATCAGCATCCCTCAGACCAGCTGATATCACTACCCAACAAGGAAAACAAGGTCCACAAGAATACAGAAGCCAGCTGGTGACAGTTTCAGGCCAATCCTTGGGGCTGAGACAGAAGAAATGAATACAGTAGGTACTTGGGGTTCAGTGCAAATCAGGGCTAAGGATTAAATCTGATGGATGATGCCATTTAACTCTTTTTAGGTTTTGGGGCTCCAGGTGGTAGTAAACTGTGATCACTAGTGGCAGCTGTCCTTCTATTGCTTTGAAAAGATACAATTCCATGAGATACCTGCCAGCCAGGAGCTCTGCCCACACCAAACAGTGACAGTGTCACAACATTCCCAGTATCTTCATCTAGGTTTAGCCAACCATATTTTCAAAACAAAACCTTTTCAAATAATACCTTTAAGTGTCACAAAATGCTATCCAAGAGGATCTGTATTGCAATAGAAGGAGATGGAGTTCATTTTGGGGAGAAACACAACATTTCTAAGAGCTGATTATTCCTTGTTCCCCATAAATCATTCATTTTCTATCTGCGTGCACAAAGGCAACAGCACCGAAGAGTCTCAGGCTTCATCTTTGAAGGCATCCTAGTGGAAGGCTTGGAGACAACACATCTTATTACCCCCACCACCGATGTCTGTGCTGCGTTTTTGATATACAAGGTCTGTATCACAGAAAGCCCTGGAGCCTGTTGCAATATAATTAATGTGATAGGAAATCTTGTACTGGAGCACAGCCAGGATTTTCATCACACTCAAGCCTCACTCAGTAACCACTGGACTTTCCATTCCTCCCTCAGCCACCCACCTTATTTGTCTTTGCTTCCCAGTTCCTCTGAAGCACCCTTTAAACACTATTGACATGATTCTTAGCTATAGTAGCATGCAGGATCTACGAAGGACTCTCTGTCTGGAGCAAATTCCTTGCCTGCTGGCTTGTCTCTAGCCTAAATCAAAGCTCGCTTATCCTTGCATATGACACTAGCTCATATAGCCTTGAAACCTCTCACTTCCCTATTCCCTTCAGATATTTTTATACTTAAAGTGGTTCCTCCTTACTCACCCCTGTCCTTTTCCTCCCAAGTCTGGCTTTCCACATAGAACTCTTCCAGCTTTTCTGGACAGGGGGAAATCTCCCAAGACCCTGTATTATTCTGGTTATGCTATACTTTTCCCTGTTCTCTGGATCTCTCTCAGATAATAAGGTGCATACACTGTATATTACAGCTGTAGAAAGAAGGGGGATTTATACATATGGCTTCTTCTACGTGTAATACACAGGCCTGGATCCTCTCCCAACATCTGCTCTTAGTCTGGACAAAGGGAGTGAAAGATGTTACAAGGTTTGTAGCTTGTGTAAGAAAGATCTCATGAAGAATTGCAATAGCATACTCCTAACCCAGGGGAAATGGGTATGGACAGACTCTTGGAACGAGGTGTAGCCTTGACAGGGATGCTTCATCTTGCAACACTAGCTTTTTCACTGCACTCCTTACTAGTAAATAGCAAATAGCATTTGTATTGCTTCCTACAATACTACAGTGTTGGACAGATGGAAATATCTGTAGCCTGTAACAGATAGGATTAGAAAAGAGGCTTGCCACATCCATACAATAGATGGACAGCAGAGTGAAGAGGAGAAACTGGTGTCTTCCTTTATGGGGTTACACACTTATTTATCTGAACATTTTCTTATTCTTTGGGGAAAACACAAACTACTAATTTTGCTCTATTTCTACCCGCTGGTCACCAATGGGTTACACCAAGCTGCCACCTCAAGCAGGGTGCTGGTTCACTTCATCCCAAATCTATGCCCATAGGGAAATGTAAGCAGCCCCTTGGTGGTAGTTTTACTTTAACCTGACTCGGCTCTAGAGTAATGCAACCCATTTCATTAATTACACTTCCCTGCCCCCAGATTTAAAGGATTTCTATTCCTTATTGGAACACAAACCTAACTGTGGATTTTCTCACTCTCCATGTAAGGCCCATTACTTAGATAAACTCAAAGGACTGTTGGGCTTGGGCATGATAATTTTATGTAAATTCCTGAAGTTTGTTAGTCAACTTGCTTTTCACACATAACAACAATACAATAGCCACTATAAAGCCACAAGTTTCACAACACCCAGACCCCAAAGAGCCATAGATGCCCAGCTGCCATGGGAATCCTGAATATCAGCCCTCATGCCTCTCAAGTGGGTGCCCAAAAGCCAGGGTTACTCTAAATTTGCAGCTGAAAGTTTGGATAACCATCTAATTCTGTTGGAGCTTTATCTGTCTTTGCCATGCCTGGATATGCTTTCTTTGTCTGGCCCATACTTTTGTCCTCATGGGATTTCAATGCTTCAGGCACTTTCTCAGCATTTCAGCTTGTTGGAGCAGTATCTGTGGGAGGGCCCGCATGAAGAGACCAAGCAAAACACACTCAACAGTAAATCTGAGATGTCTGAGGTGCACTGACATTTCTGGATGGGAAGACAGAAGTTCTTCCCCTGCAATATGGCTATGCGGGAGCAGAACCAAGCGCAGCAGGAGTTCTTTCATAAATACTATTGATCTTTAAACCAACCATTTCTCATCCGAGCTTCAGGTATTTGGTGACAGATTATAATGGCCAAGGAGGTTGTTTTCTGTATTGAATGGAGAAGAGGTCCCCATCTGCAAAAGGGACACAGCACTACAAGTCTCTCCCTCTCCTCCTCTCACCATTCACTGTCTTTATTCAAGCACTTCGCAGAATGAACTAGCTAAGACCTCAGTGCAATGACTTCATCTGTAGGAGTGGTAAATAAGAAATAACAAGAGAGGAGATGTTTGTCCCAACAAATGGAGAACAAAAGACAAGATGCTCTAATTTGGATGAATACGGAGTAACACTTACCCAGTGCTGTGGCCCACTTGACTTGGAGGGAGCTGTGCAGCACATGCACAACACAGCTGGATTCTGGGTTGGGAAGCCTGGTCCTGTGGAAACAAGTTTTGCAGTGAGTATTAGCAGCAGAATCTCACTGGTTGGTACAAGCTATGAGCTCCTCTTAGACTTTATTTCATTATGGAAAATCACATGTCTTGGAAATCCTCCTCCCTGTTCTCCTGCTACGTTCCTTCTTGTGTTCCCAGCACTATTTAGGAAGGCATAGCTTTCAAAGGAGAAGCATGGCCAGATGGTGTAGGGTTTTGCTAATAAAAAAGGAAAGTTGGGATGCATTTGTGTCCCCTCTAAATGTGGATTTTGAGGTGCAGCATTAGAGGAAAGGCTGAGGGCCTGGATTACTTTCTAACTGATATCTACTCAGTCACACATATGACACACACTTATCCTTTTCATTGCTTGTTGTCTGTTCAAACCACACAACAGTGTCATTGTTCAGATAGCAACTTCACAGCAAAAAGGCGATGGGCACATCCCTCAGCTGGAATTGGCTGCAGTTCAGATTTCAAAGCCTACAGCAAGTTTTTTTTCACCGCAGCTTTTCCCCTGGGAGCACGCTGACAAGCTGAATGGCTTACCCCCAAATGTGCCAGCCTGCAATACAACCACCAGTCACCCAGGATCTTCTCCAGACCAGACAAAGGTACTGCAAGGGCAAGCAAAGCAGATGCCCTGCAAATACCAGAAATGATGTGGTGTTTACTAGGACCCTCAGCCTTGTTCCTGCCACTCACCTGGACCAGCTCCAGGCATTCAAGGTTCACACTGGACTGACTCCACATTAAATGACAACGTAATAACTTATGTGTGTCTCCATGCTTTGGTTTTAAAGCCTGCAATTGCAAGGATACAGGGACACAGTAATTTCCTTGCTGAATCAGACCTGTGGGCCTATTAATGCAGGATCCTATTCATTACGCTGGTGAGTGGATAGTTGACAACATAGTTCTCTCTGCTCTGGTATTTGGAAATTGTTGCTTGAAGAAGGATGGCAAAGGAAACCTGAATAGCCTGGGGTAAATAAAGAAAACCTGGTTGAGAAACAGGGAACTACTTCTGCAATACTACTTCTAGTGTATTTGTATGCTATGAACAGCTCAACCTCTGTGTGTAACTGCACTGTTGGGGTGAGGAAAAGAAAGGAAGCTGCAGCTCGTGCATAGTTTTGAACTTTCAATAGCTACTTAAGTTTTGCTTTGGAGAAAAAACCCAAATTCTCACTATTCCCTCCACAATTTCATTTTGGACCCACTAAAATACATTGGAAATGTCTCATACACAGCTAAGCACTACGAGAAGAAGAAGCAACAAGCAAAAAGTCCTTTGGAGAGAAAAAGAACACCTAAATATATCCCATGTCTTCAACTCGATCAGGCTCTCCTCTATTATTCCCCTGAAGACAAAAGAAGGGCCAAATCATTATGATTTCCTCAACAATTTGAGTTTTGCCAAACTGACATTTTTCAATGGGAATGAGACTATCAAAGTATTTCTGACCAAACCTGTGTACCATAGTTACTAGAGAGCATCTGTGTGTGCTGCCACAATTAGGATAAGGTTTAAGAAAGAATTATGTTGCTGTGAGGGCATTCAATGGTTGGACATGGAGTATAAGACCTCTGTGTTTTCACCTTCAGCTTTCAAGCTGCTGGCTAAAGACAGTAACTATCTTATTGTCACCCAAAAGACCAAGCTTCTTATAAAGGAAAAACATGTATCCGACAGCATCTGCCATGAAACTTGATTCTTATTCTGTCTTGTTTAGCTGTTTTCTCTTAAAAAGTCATTTACTGGAAGTAAATGTTTCTTAGTTCATCAGCACAAAGATGACAGGACATGAAGGATATTTATCTTGTTTAGATACTATTTAAACTCTTATAAATGTGACCAGAAATTCTTCTTACCAGCTGAGGAGAATCCATGTTGGGGAAGATTTTCAGTGCTATCAGCTTTTGCTTACATAAAGAACATTGCAGAAGTCCTTTCTTGAGGCCTCATGATAACCCAGCTGCCAGCATCAACCAGTCTGAGGAATCTGAGAAGGGAATGAACAAACATGTAAGTGTTCATGCTAGATGGTGAGCTCTGGGGCAGCCTGAAAAGTGGTGCTGTGCAGCTGCCCTGCCTTTAGTAGGAGCTTCTCCACACAGGGTTTCTTCTACAGCTATTTTCCTACCAGTGGCAAGCTATTCCTGGCCTACAGCAGCAGTGAATTGCTTCCTTCCTCCTATCCCTGCACTGGCTCAGCTTCTTGGCCAGAAAGAAGAGGTATATTGCTGTCTTCTGCCTCTCTTAACACTTTTCCCACCCAGAAGCTCTTTATAAGCATTCTCACCTGCTCCTCCATGCTCAGATATAAGGTTGAGATAATATCTGGAGGAGCACGCTTCTTATTCCCAGCACCCCAGAGTAGGTGCTTTGCTTTGTTGCTCCTGGAGCACAGGGAGGTGTTCACATGTAGAATTCCCACCTCCCTCTGTACATCCATTTTCAAACTTTCCCAGTCCTTTCAACCCTCTTTAAACATTCGGTTTTGGTCCCATTTACAGCCAGCTCATTCCCTGAATCTTCTCAGCTGTTCTGTTCCTATGAGTTACCTTGACACTGTGAGCACAACTGGATGACACATCTGTGCTGGCTGGAAATGGCTTTATACATGGCTGAGGGTTAGAAAGGTTCTTATCTGCACACTTCAAAGAGCCTCCTCCCATCGGACAACTTGGTGCCTCCCCTGGATGATTTGAAAATCTTATTCTCCACAGTTCTAAGCCCTTTGATCTTTATAAAAGCCAGGTCATAGAACAGCTCATACTCTATGTCTTGATGGATGCCATAAACCCTGAGCCATGGCCTCATTGCACCTCAGTACCTCCAATCTTGTAGAGTATGAGTATTTTCTTTGAAGGGACACAATCTACCTTAAAATCTAGTATCAAACTCACAAACATCATTGTTGTGCCTGCAATTTACATGAGGAAAAGAGAAATATAATCCACCATCTACTAGTTTTTCTCCCACCAGTCCAACCTTTGTGTCGTTCACATTTACATCCTCTCCAGCATAAAAGCAGATAGAGTTTGTGGCCAGTTTCGCTCTCTGGGCAGTGCTGCACATGCCAGTACCACCAACACTGTATCACAAACATCACAGGCCAGCATTTCAATCTAAATAAAGATAGTGCCCATTCCAGTGTCTTTAAAATAAATGCATGAGTCTGTTTCTTTCAGTATCATTTTACAAAGGCTGTTTTAAGTGCAGGGCATAAGCTCAATGATGATTTAAGAAACTTGTATTAAGAAAATTTCTTACATTTAATGAACTGAGAAGATCAAAAGCAGAATGAAAAGGATTTATTTCTACACACGATCACTGCATCTTCTTCTATCTATGGGTCACTATTGCTGAAAGGACTTTTCATCACCTTGCTATCTTAGGGCCTGATCTCCATCCGTAGCACTGAACACCACCAAGGTGCTGAGGGCCCTCACAACTTCACTGGCGACATTTGGAGCCAACAATGCTCCTCAGCCCTGAACTAATTTCATCTCTGCCAGATCTGGCCCTGGTGTCAGGGATACTGTCAGCAGCTATCATCAAAATGATCTTTCTGCATTTACTAAAGGTAGCCAGGACACAGAGAAAGAGGCATCATATCCTGAACACAAGACATAGAATGGTTCCTGAGTTGAGGAATTTGCATGGCACACTGAAGGAATGTGCCACAGGTACGAAATGAGGCTGACAAGATCTCAAACAAGAGATGGGTCTGTAACCAAACTCATATGTCCATTAACTCTAGAAGAACTAGAAGAAGCTCTTTTGCTTTCCCAGCTTTGTTATCAGTTTATTTCTGCATAGACAGAATAAAGACAGAAATTATGTGGAGATGAAGGAAAGCAAATATCCCTCCTTTACTGGATATGCCACTCATGCAAGGTGAATGCTCCATTGCTGGCAGTGTCCAAAGCTGGGTTGGACAGAGCCTTGTGTGGCACGGTTTAGCGGGAGATGTCCCTGCCCATGGCAGAGGGGTTGGAACTGGATGAGCTTAAGCTCCTTTCCAACCCTAACTATTCTATGATTCTATGTGCAGGTACTTCAGCCTTGCTCTTGTCTGTTAGAAGAGGATGATCGAGCTATGTCTCCCTTTCTCCCCAAAGGAACAGTGAATAATGGAAACTCATGGAATTTTACCATTTAAGTCAAGCACAACTCACATCTTCCTTTACAAACTATGTCATGGAACGAGTTCCCTCCTTCCCGCTCAATCAATACTTGTACAAGGACACGAGGGTTGATTTAGTTTATATGGTGACACTTCATATTTCATGGACTATTCCCCACCACTCATCCACAAAAGTGACAACAAGCAAGTACATCCCAAGTCGTGGGGAAAAGATGATGAATGTTAGGGGAATCTATTGGAATTATTTTGCCTTACAAAATAAGGGAGAAATATTTCCAGTATCATTAAATTTCTCATTTGTCCAGTGCATTTGTCCAGATCATAAGAATCACATAAAGGAAAATGACAACAAAAACTCAACACAAGATCGAATAGGAAGAGAAGAAGGAAAGCCTGCTAAAATTAACAGTACCTATGAATTAAGATTGCCCAAGATGTTAAGTTTGGCAGTTTCCTTTTTTTCTCCTTAAAAGGGTAGGTCAAGGCAAGTAATGAACTTTTATACACAGCAAAGACAGACAGGCAAAGGAAAGAAAGAAAAAATCAAAGGAAAGGAAAAAATCCGAGGGTCTATGGAATGACAGTAGAAAAAAACATGGAAAGGGTAGGAGTTGTCAGAGACAGGAAGGCACCTGGTACAACCTTCATCGATAAAGGCTCAGGTCCGTATCATCAGGAGACAGCTCCGCAGGTCCGAGGCCTGATTTATGACTTTCAGATTGCCAGCTGTGACATAATTCACTGGGCAGCAAAACTGAGGTCAATACACGTTTAAGTAAAAAGGGTTTTTGTAAGCCTGTGGGGTCAATCAGGAAAAGCTGTCATTACTGGATGGGAGGGTAGAGTGGAGAATGGCCGGGCTGGCAGGGAGAGGAGAAGTGATCAAGCAGTCAATTCCTGTTAACTAAATAAAGCTGCTTTATTGCTAAACAGCAGTCTAGCAACAAAGCACATCCTGAAGCATGTGAGCCCAAGGATCTACCCCTTTGGAAGAAGTATCCTGCCCTTTCTTCACCTACATCAACCTCCTCCCAGATTCAGAGAGGACCCAGATTCCAATCCTTCTTTCAGAGACAGAAGATCCACAACTGAAAAGACTTAAATCACTCAAGCTGAGTCCAGCTCAAGCAATCTAAGGACCCTGTGCCAAAAGCATCCTGCATCATGGCTTCAGCGCCCTGTCCAACTTGAAAGGCAAAGCCTTCCAGAAGTTCCCAGTTTCATTTACACCTACCTTGTGGTTACTATGATGTCATTTACTGTAAGACACAATCCTTCTGCATAGCAACCATCTATGTATTTATATTTAAGCTGTAAGATTCCTTGTGGAGTGTTGTAGGGAAAAAATTCTGGCATCTAAACCTACTGACATAGATTATGTCATGTTCACCCCTCAAAGGATAACACTGTCTGGTGTAGACAGGGTTAGCGAAATGGTCCCTAGCCAAGTCTAAAACCTTTGATGCATATTTCTGATGCAAGCCAGGCCCGTATATAAGAGAAGACAACTGGTCTCTGTGATCAGTCCCTACTTCCTCCAAACTGGGTCTGGTAGCTCATGTTCAAGATGCCAAGATGAGATCAAAGCTGGATTTAGGAGATTGAACTGGAGTCTCTCCTCTTCTGCCTGCACCATCCTAAAGTAGCTGAATCCTTTGCTTAACACACAAAACTCCAACAGAAATGGGCAACAATTACAGAGGAAAAGGCATCCTGTTTTAGCAACGAAGGTGGGAAGGGCTGCCAAAGCTAAGTAGCTAAATTTTTACAGCTTTTACTACTTGCACGGATATGCAAAATAGCAAGAAGGTTGAGAAACAAAAGATAACCCAGCTGAAAGTGTTCAGGGCATGACTACAAACACAGAAAGTAACTACAGAAATCCATCTTCTCATAGGCTGCCTACAGATAGGCCTGGTAGCTGGAACACAGGCTCTGAGTAAGCTCTAGCTGGCTGCCTGCACAGAAAAGCCTGGGAAGCTGCTCTCTGGCCCAGCAGGCTTGGAAAGTACTGTTACTCACCAAGAGTGTACCAGAACTGTTCCAGAGTGCATGGATGTGGCCATCCAGTCCAGCTTGGTTTGGCACAAGAAGGTGGCTGCATAAACAGTGGTCAGAATGAGATCCAAACCCAAGAGCACTGAAGCCACAAAGTGAAAATGGCATGAGACAAGAGACAGGCTGCCTTGGACAGCTAACTGAGGCAGGACATAGCAAGTTTAGGTTTGCTTTCTAGGTGTAGGCCACAACTGCTGACAGGGCTGGTGTGTCCAAAGGATGCTCTGAAGAGGAAGCCCAGGTTTCACCCGTGAGCAGAAATGTTTATTATGACTATCCAATTCAATGCAGGATCTCACTGACTCACCGCATAAGCTGGTTACTGTGTAAGCAGGGATTTACTTTCCCTCCAGCAAACTTCCTTATGTTGGTGTTAATTCCTTTGCCTTCTTTGGCTGCTTGAATTTATCACTTTAGAGTACAGAACTGACTTATATTTCCATACTCGGAATGTTCTCTGCTGTGTGCAGGATGGACTTTGGCATGCCAAGAGCATCCTCCAGAAACCCCCTTGCTGCCCACCTCCTCTGCAGTTGCTTCCTGGGGCACTTGTGTTTCTGTTCCAGGTAGCTGGGTCATTTCTGTAGCAAAGTAGTATGGAAAGGATTTTTATAGAACCAGCAGGCATCTTGAAGAAAAAGATCATAGCACATCCATTTCAGACATAAGCTCTCTTGAGAAACAGGTAAGAGTTGTCAGTTCAGGACTCTGCTTTGAATAACTGAAATGTAAAGCAGCAAACAGGGGTTAAAAGCATTTGCTTTCAGCGTGAGACTCAGGAAGCTCTTGCACATCCATGAGGATCAGATATACCTCCCATCCTGCTGCTACTGAGCATTTAAGCCAGACTTTAAGAACCTCAGTTGTAAGGTGCACACAAGATACAAGTATTTTCCTCATCATTATTGCAGAGGCCATAAGTGGCAAAAGCAGCTCCTGGTTTGGAACTTGCGGGAAAGCTCGTTATCAGTGGGGCATCCTTGAAACAGCAACCAAGAGCATTAACTTTTAATATTTAATGTAATCCTCAGGCTCTGGGAGAGCAATGTGAGAAATATCCCGTAAAAATCTATTAGTGTTAATAAAATACCACCCAACAGGTTGTCCATTATCAGCAATTAAAGTTTTCAAAGCAGGTCAGAGAACTCCCTGCAATGATTTGTGTGGCCTTTACATCCGTTCTTCTCCTTCTTCCATTTTTTTCTTCCTTTATTAAACTTTCTCAACTCTTTTTTTTCCTCCCCTTCCTCCCTCCCACAGCACAGTCTGAGCCCTAACCAGTGAATTATAGCACTAATGAGGTGTTTATACTCTCTGCCCATCAATCACAGATGTGGGTGAGTGAAAGCACCAGCCCATAGTCGGGAAGTGCTGCAGCCTTTGCTGCAGCCAAAGGAGTATTAGACTGTAGCTAGATAAATCCCCTGCTCTTTTCCTTTGTTGCTTTTAGCCTCAGGGCAGGAGCAAATACACTCCATCTGATCTTCTACACTGCATAAAAACAGGGACATCCTTGTAGCTCACTTTTGTAAACTCTGTCCCTCTCATTTGTCTCACTCTACCCCTTAACCCCAGCAATGCATCCTGGAAAGTGATAGCCCAAACAACCAAAGGAGCAGATAACACAGGCCATGAAATAAGGCAAGAGCCATGAAATAAGGCAAGAGCTGTCTGTCCCCCCCATCCTTCTGATTCAATGCTCTCCTCATCTTTTCCTTGGCTATGTCTGGAAAGGAAGGCAGATCTGCTAACATGCCACTGGTGGCACCCTGAAGGACCAACACTCAGACCATAATTAGGAATCAGTTAATTTAAGACTTGTTTCATTTCCTAAAAAAGCAAAACCAAAAACCAGACTTGGATTTTTTCATAGTGAGGCTTTGGCTTTTTCACTGGCAATGAATTCATCATAAAACAAATGAAATCTAAATGAATAAATACCCATGTTTATGGAGAACTCAAATAGCTTTACACCTACACACACGCAGTAATTAAATGAGGTCTCTGTGGTCTCAGTCAAGCATCAGCTGGCAAAGAGTGGAGCAAGTTCAGATGTGATGCTCACCAAGAACTCCTCAAGGTATGTTTAGTGCAGCTTCAAAGTCCCTAGGAAGAAGACAAGGAGCTGTGGCTAGTGTCCCAAGCAGCCCCGTTCACCAGTTGGAAATCTCCTATGCCATCCTTAAGAAAAGGAGTTCTGAGCAAAGAGAAGGAGCTGAAGAGACTCAGCCATGGCTGCAGGGACTAAAATCAGTTCTTCCAAAGCAGCTGCCTCTGTTCTAGGTTGATTCATGCAAACTCAAACGTACCCCACGTGTATGTGTCTTGGGTGGGGGAGCCCAGTGTTATGTGTACAACACTGGCAGTCTCCTTCCTGAGGAGCTGTGGTTTTAACCTTATCTCAGCACAGATTAGGGTGGAGCAAGCAGTTTTCCCTCATCCGGATGAACGATTAGTATGTAGGGCTTTTGTACTATTCTTAAAGAATATCATGTTTTCACTTGGATGCGGTTGATCTCTATGGTGGGGTTTGGAGCTGTATTCCCCTGTCCTGCTTCCCATCTTCCTATCTTCCCCCCATTCCAATAAAAGAAATATTCTCTTCTCCTCACACTATCCTCATCTATCTCTGTCCTTTTCTGATTCATGCTCTGTTCCAGTATATAAAGCTCTCCCTGTATTGTGCTCCCTGCCCGCACCCTCACGTGCAGACCCATCAATGATGGTCTCTTTGGCTTTATATCTCCATCTCTGTAGCTGAGCACCCATCAACACACTGCCCCTGGGGACAACGGCAGCCTTGGGGCTGCCATTTCACTTCGGTTGGGGCAGGAGATCTCTTGTCATTCCCCAGGTTCATGCCTAGAGCAAAGATTTTTAATGCTTCTTCATCTGTAACTCCATACCACTTTTGGAAGGAAGCTATGGGTCCTGGTGCAGCCGGTTCACATCTACTGACAAAAGATCATGTTCTCCTTAGTTTCTTTACATGAACCCCTTCCCAGTCACTCATGGAACCCCTCAGCCTAATGGCAGAAACACTTGGATGACATTTTGCAGCGCAAATAAAAGCCTTTTGTCTGCCCAACTACAGGGTCAGATCCCCACGGGAACCTGGCACAGACTGGAGGGCTACCTCTATTGCAGATGGGGTTAAATCAACTTCTAGCAACATGGATAAGCACATTGATAAGTGGCACCAACAACATCACCCTGTGGCCACACTGCTTTTGATACTCCAGCAAAGGCATCTGAAGGTAGCTCGGGTGCCTCATCCTCCCACCCTGTCTGCAGGAAAGAAATTTCTTGGGAGGGAGGAAGGATGAGAGGGGGAGACAAACAAACACTGGGGTTTGTGGTAAGCAGCGGGGAGGGGGGACTTGGCAGCTCTTTGTAGCACAGAAGGAAGTCTTAATACTTGGAGCCAGTTGACTAACCTCACTGGTGACCTTCCATCGTAGGCGCCAGTGCTCTCACACAGGGGAAACAAACAGGAGAGAAAGAAACAGAAGCTGAAAGCAAACGGTGCAGACATCATTGCAACATAGGGATGGATGCTCCTGTCGCTCGATAATGATGTCTATAACCATAGGGGGAGCACCAGGAGGGGGAAGCAAACTCACTTCCCTGATGCACCTCATAGATTCTTGTTCCTAAGGGATAAGTTTCTATTGAAGCACCAAAACATGGGGCTGCATTTTCTCAGGACCTTGGCACACTGAGAAACTGTGGCTTGGAGTGTCCCAAGGGCTGTATACAAAGCATGGGGTAGGTGTTGTGCAGGCTCAGCCCTGAATCATTCAGGCTGGTGACACAACCAGAGCTCGCTGCAGCTCCCTGACTCACATGCCCAGGATTCCTTCCTACGGAAACCAGAGCGTGGGAGGGGAGAAACCGGGAATGGTGCAGAGCCACATCTCACAGCTGGGAAGAGAGGAGACGGTCCTCGACACAGGAGTTAGGAAACACTGAATATCCCACAGTTCAGCTAAAGCCCCAGGGAGCCGCTGGGTGAGAAGTTCCCCAAGAACTCAAGTTTTTATAAAGCTTGCCCTGTCTGACACCCCAGGCAACAGTAGGACAGAGGGAACACGGATGCTCTACTCCACGGTGTCCATGAACGAGGCAACCTCTTTGCGTACACTTCACATACGCATTCTTTTGCTAGAACTGAGCACTCAAAATCTAATTTGACACTGGAATATTTTAGATGTCTCTTTTAGCCCCTTTGTCCTGGGCACAAATGATTATTTATAGTTACATTCATGCAGAGACCTCAGCAGGGCTAAGCAAATGTTTCCTTCCATCGCAGAAATGCATCCGCCTCTGAGGAGGAATAAAGTAACCACTTAAAAACACAACTTCTACAGTGGAAAATGCATACACAAGTGTGGATGCTATCCACAAAGGTTCCAAGACAATATGTGCAAGCACGTGGGAGACAGATATCCTACCAGCTCCTCTGGTGATCCTTTCTGCTTCACCTGTCTGCCTGAGCACTCTACCTTGGAGCAGGGTCAGCAGGGAAGAACGTGCCTCCATGCACACCACAGAGCCTGCGAAAGAGGGGGGAGAGCGTGGGCAGCACGGTGGTTTATGGGTAGGAATTCCATGTTTAGGACAATCCTTGGAGTCAGCTGAAAATCATTAAGTTTGGTCACTTGAGTGCTTTTGAAATCCATGCCCCAGCCATGAGTGTGAGGCAGGCCTGCTCCCAATGACTCATGTGGTGAGCACGCAAGGATCATACATGCAAGAGGAGCCACACAACTGAACCAGCTGTGTGAGGTGCAAACCAAAGGAAGAAGTCTAATGAAGGACACCCTTAAATATGTCACGTGTGACACTGGCACTGGTACATTCCACATCATTTCTCCTTGCGCAGCAGCCAGGATGGCAAAACATGTACCCTCCAAAGTCAACAAAGGCTTCTGGACAATGCCCAAGAATCTGTATGTTGGGCTTACTCCAGCAAAGCAAGGGAGAAAAGACCAGATCACAGCCAAAGGCTGCATTGCCACAACAGTGGATGAGCATGGAGCCAGCCTGGGCAAGCTGGAGTGACAGACATTGATTTTATACTGCCAATAGAGCATCCGCAAGACCTGCTGATCTTCCTCTGCCTGTTGGATTAGACTATGTATGGAAATAAGAGCCAGAATGGGAGCAGGGAGAAGAATATGAGGGGGAAATCACGCCCCATAATTTTAAGCTTCTAAAAGGTAGGGATTCATTCCAAGGTAATTGTTTAAGTTCACTTTACATGCAGTGGAGAAAGAAACTCCTTGCCAGAATGGAATTTCTCTCATCTTAAATTAGGTGGGATACGTGTTCCTCCTTGCTGTTCTCTGTTAACAAGAAAGAAAACCTAGACAATTAGTTTAGCCTGGATACTTTGCTTAACGAGACTAAAATTAGGGGAGAGGAGTCTTACCCTTAATGTCCTATCCCAGCAAAAGCAACAGAGCCAGGAGTGTGGCTTCACTCCCTCGTGCCCCGGCAAACCATCTCTTGCTTCTGCCATCATTATTCACATTGATCATCACCCAAGCCCTTGAGAAATCAAGGCAACTCCTGACATGAGGATGCCAGAAAGTGGCAAATTCTAACTTGCAGGAATAAAAGCAGGAATTTGGGGAACACAGGGATGAGAGCTGGTTGGCATCACAGTTACTTCAAACATGTCAGCCAGTTGCATGAGGAGGTGACAACTTCTTTTTAAACAGCCTATTTGTCATATTTCTAAGCTGCATGAATTAGCAGGTCTTGGCACTTCTCCCAGCTGAGCGCTCTTCCCAGCTTCCTCTCGCTAATGGGTACGAAAGCTTGAGCCCATGACCCCTTCTCCTCCTTCTCCTTGGCTTGCTCTCTGCTCCCCAGCACACGCAGACCTGTGGTGAGCACAGCTCAGCCATTCTGTGCTGGAAAACAAAGCTGCCAACATGCAGGGCTGCCGCCAATCCCCTGTGTGCAAAGGAGGTGCAAGTCACCTCCTCCGTGCCAGGTTACACCAACTCTGCTATCCATGTCATGCCTGGCCTCGCTCAACAGCTTCCAGCAGGCTGCACTGATACAATCAGTCTGCCTCAGTCCTGGAAAAGGAGAAGCCATGAGAAACCCTGAATCCTGCCTCTTCAAAGTGCTGCTCACAGTGCCTTTCTTTACCTCCTTCCTTCCTCTTCATTTCTGCAATTAGTTCTCCCCCTTCCTCCTTTTCCCCATCTTTCCCCTTTAACAGAGGGAAAACACAAGAAAGGAAACGCAGGCAGCCAAAAGCTCATTAACATACTTGACCTTTCTGAAGAAAATTAATTCCAAATTCCCACATACCGGCTGTGTTGCTTGGTTTTGTCAAAACCGTGCCATCATTAGGGAGGAGAAGAGATGGCTCAAGGGGACGGGGTGTCTGCCACCTCAATGGAACTTGCACCGAGTTACTGAGTGCTGGCACAAATAAAGCAATGACATGGGCCATTCTGTCAGCTTTTCACATGAAATTAATCTTCGTTTCGTTGGCTGTGTAAATTTTTATCACCATGGAGTGGGGGGTGATGAATATAGCAAAGCATCCTGACAGCTATGGCCTGAAAACTCGAGGTTGTCTCAGCATCTTAACCGCAGTGGTGCCGGAACAATTCTTCTCATGTTGTCCCCATCTGCATGCACACGTGTGTGTGTTTGTGCATATGTGTGCATTTCTGCCTGGACATGGGAGTGATTCACTGATACTCTCTTTGGACTCGAATGTGCTGTGGCCTGGGAAATGCTTGGGGTTTGGATTTCCTGGCTTGAAGGCAACGGCAAACAAATTATGGCTTCTCTTCCACTCTCTGAGTCCCAATCCAAAAGCCAGTTTGGATCCTGGCATGCTCTGCTGGGGTTGACAGGATTTCCTCATTGGTGATCAAAAGAGCAGCTCTGCCTTCTCCTGTGGCTCTGTAGCTTGTCGTTGCTGTTAGTTTCAAGGTGTATGTCGCATTGCAGAGCAGGTAAGGACATGACATTGTTTGCTGCTAGCAAGGATGTGAGAATAACACACCTCTGTGGTGCTGCATGCACTTTCCCTCCTCCCAGACAGCTCTGAAACACACACATGGATGCACTGACACAAACTCACTCTCAGACTGAGCCCAGCTACACACCCACACTAAGAGGCAGGATCAGCATAAAACCACTCTGACTGTACCCCGAGATCCACATCCACAAACACAGCAACACATGAACCTGCAGACACCCCAGGACTGCAGTTTACTCTGTGCTCTATACTTCATCTGAGACAGATGAGAGACTTAAGCCTTGAGTCACTATAGAGCAGCAATACAGATACCATAAACAAGCTTGTTTCTGAAGCAGTCTGATTGATAATGGCTAGAAATAAAGGCATGGAGGCTTGGCTGAGATGCATGACCAGGCCTCTGGCCACTATCACACATGCTGCATTTGGCATCACTTGCTAGTCAAGGGCAACAACTGCTCTTTTCAGAGCAATAAAGAGCAAAGCCAAACAGAGCCACCCCCTGCATCCAAGCTGTCAGTCAGAAGCAATATGCTCAGCAGGAATTGTGCCGCTTAAACTTATGGCTTCACTGGGAAAATCAGGACCTGGCTCCTGAATGTAAAGCTTATGTCACTTCCCAAATTAACCAGCATTCATTCTGTACTAAAGTGCACACATGCCAAAGTTCGGACAATGACAGAGGCATGTGCTGACAGGAACATCTCCACAGGACTTGCTGGGTGGAAGGATGTACACACCAAACAAGAAATCCCTTTTCAAACGCACATGATGTCTTCATACACAGACGCACTGAGGGTGCGCAGAGGAAGACGTACAGAGATGGATGTTCACATTTGTGTATATTTGAAGATAGCTCACAAATAATTGCTACTAAAGTCTTAAAAGTAAACATATGTGGAAACATATAACAGATGTCAAGAGCTATTTTTAGTTAAGATATTATCAGTCCTAAGCCATTTCATCAAATTCTGCTCTTGAGCAAATCTCTATTTGGCACCAGAGTGCAGCCTCCCTGACACTGAGCCACAGGTAGCTAGAAACCAAAGATGTATATAAATATGTCTGACATCCTTGTCTGAAAGCTTTCACAGGTCACCCTTCTATCAACCTCTGGTTAACCACCAGTATCACATGTAGTCCTACACACCAGTGGCCTTTGCACTGTGAGGAGTAAAGAAACCAAAGCCTGTGCTTCATATCTTGTTGGGACAGATGAAAGTCTTAAACCTTCAGCTCCTTCAGCATCAGTGGAGAGTTTATGGATAAGTCACAGAATCATGGAATGGTTTGGGTTGGGAGGGACCTTAAAGCTCATCCAGCTCCAGCCACCTGCCACAGGCAGGGACACCTTCCACTACAGCAGCTTGCTCCAAGCCCCATGCAACCTGGCCTCATCTCCCATGCAGGCTGACCTTGTGGGCACAGAAATAGTTGGCTGAGAGGAGCAGCGTTCTTGAGCCTTTATCATAATCCCCATCTAAATAGTAAAGAGCTAAATGAGGAAGAATCCCTCCAAGAAACATCACAGCAAAATCTATGCTCTGCTCCAGATTTTCTCCTGGTTTGAAACTGAACCAATTGTGACAGCCACAAAGTCACATCACCTAACGGCCACCTTAAGGATGGATACTTTTACCAAAGCAAGTGTTCTGTTAAAACATCATCAGAAACAGAACAGAATTTGATGCTGGGGGAATTTTTCAGCGGAACATTTTAGTGACCTGAATATTGCATTATCCAGACCTGGATTATCCCAGAGTTCAGCAAATGCTTTTGAACGCAAAAAAAAAAATAGGAAAAAGCTGCAAAAAGTCAGTTTCCTTTAGATTTTTTTCTTAAAATGAACCCTTGCAGTTGTTTCTTCCGTTTTCCCATTAGCCTGAGGGGCTGTGCTCAGGATTCCTATTTGCTTGAAGCTGAGAAGTGTACAAACAGGGACTCTCCCAAGTAAGGTCTGAAAATGTGCTGAAGAAGATACCCTTTCCTTTCAGTGCATGCCTTGCAAGGTAATAGGCAGGTAGGATCCCTGCAGAGTCTGAAGTTCTTTCACACATTAAGTACTATGAGGTTTTAAACCTGTGATTTCTGGATGATGGGGATGAATCACACAGCTCAGCCTCTAAGTGCTCAGCTATTACCTCCACTGGGGACCATGTTACTGCAGGAGCACTGGCGCTGATAAAAGCACTGAGAGCATCGTTTGTCCTTGGGCACATCATCAGTGGATGTCTGTCTCATATTCCTTCTGAAACACAGGACTTGGACAAAGCAGCTATGGCTGGGACCAGTATGGATACTGGCCACTGGGAAAAGGAGGAAATTTCAAATGGCTGAATCCCTCCGAATATGGGGAAGGAAAAACATTCAGCAGATCTCTGAGGCCAAAAAGAAGAGCAAAGATGGTCACAAAGAATTACAAAAGAGATCTGGTAGGTCATTGAACCTGCCTTGCTCTCCCAAAGCTAGATCAGCTTTTTTGACCTCATGAAGAGAGTCATGGAACTGCTTGAGATCTCAGATCCACTGAATTTTAGCCCAGACTGGTAAGAAGAAGAGCCCAGGGTTTGGTTTTCTGACTTACTGTATTGTCATCAGTCCAGCCCCAGCCAAGAACTTATAGACAACCAGCTGAGCTCAGTACCTGGCAGCAACCAGAGCTAAGAGGAGCACAGGACAATCATCCCTCTCTAAGTTGTTAGACCCCATCTGGTCTAGACCTGGTTGTGAGCCTGCAAGTACAAGGGAGATGCTGATAAACTTGAAATCCAACAGAGAACCACCATGACAGCCAGGGGCCAAAGCACAGGACCTATGAAGATGAGCTGAGGGAAGGGAGCTTGTCTACTTTGTACATGTCTTAGGGGGCAGCCTTCTTGATAACATTGCAGGTATAAGAGAAAGACTCAGGCTCTTTGCTCAGGTGTGTGGCAGGGGAGTAAAAGACATAAATTAACGTCAAAAGAAAGGGCAAAAATTGAAGGAGTGAAGGTTCTGCCTGGATATAAGGAAAAGAAAAACCAAGCTATCACATCTCTGAGCCAGGAGGCTTTAAACGTCTGACTGGGCGAAGCTCTCATCACCCTTTTCTGAATTCAGTGTTGAGCCTGCTTGGACTAAACCTCAGGAGGTCCCTTCAGGCCCAATTTACTCATCTCTTCTTCCAAATTCTTTTCAAGGTAAATGCGTGCGTATCCACACACACATCTTTGCAAGAGACAGGGCACACGGGTACCTGGGCAGTATATGCATGTCCAAAAGAGCAGGTTGAAGTGCGTATGGGTGTGATTGCAAACACTCAAGCAAGAGATTTTCTGCCTCTATATGTACGGATGAGTACAGCAAATTAAAAGTATTTGTACATTTGTAAGCAAGTGTATGTGTGTATAGGTGTACTTACACCTATAGAAGGAGAGTATGTTTCCAGCTGTATCGCAGGAGAGATCTCTGCACTAACAAGAGCATCCTTCTCCCTCTTGCCAGCCCTTTGTGGCTTGTTGAAGTAATGCAGTTTGTGAGGGGGGAAGTCTTATATCTTGAGACAAACCACATACCTCCAGGGTGTGCATCCAGGCTGGAAGAGAGTGGAAGTGAGACAAGAGAACAGTCCAAGTCTCTCTGAGGTGTCATTGTGCGCACACTGAGTGCAATGACTTGGTCCCATTGGAAGCGATGGGGTGAGAAGAGAGAGCGAGCTTCCTTGAGAGGGCTTCAGAAACAGAAATAGGACAATCCAAACACGCTTCCACTTGAAGTCATTGCCCATGTACATTCCCAAAGTGTCAGGGATCCCCTAATATGATCATAGTTGGAAAAGGTGCTTAAAACCATGAATACAGAGGTATGAGAGGTGCAGTATTAAAATGTGTTGTCAGAATACACATGTAAAGTAACATGTTTGGCATCGAGTGCTCTTAGCCTAAATATTCACCAAAGGAGGTTCTGGTTAATCTCTGATGCTTTAATAATCGTCTTGCCAACCTGGGTAGGAGCAGAGAAGCAGCACTCCCAAATTCCACAGAGATGAATCACTGGGTAACCCGGGGGACCCTGGTCATGCTGAAGTGCAGGAGAATTGAAACAGATTGCCAAAGAGCAGAAGGCACACTGCGGGAGGAGGGAGAGCAGGGGGGGTCACAGTGTGCTCAGCAGCATCATGATTGCAGCCTGTGAGGCACAGTAACAGGAGAGGGGAAAATCCCATTCAAAATCTCCAGTCTGCAGCTTTGACTTTCAGCTTTGCCTTGCCTGATGCTGCTCCTGACCAAGTTGGTTTACCAAGCCCTGCTGAAGCTCTGTGTTGCAGTTTATGCACTGTATTCCAAGCATTATACAAGCCAGGGAGCTGTACACCCAGCTCATTCCATCTGATAGGATGGCTGAGGGGGAACTTGTAAGCTGGAGATCAGAATAAATGATTTACCAGGGCACTGAAAGATCAAGGCAGTTGTGTCTATAGGATCTCAGAGCATCTAAAGCCTGAAGTGTTATGGCACTTTGAGATCTACCCCCAGGCTGCCAACCTTGCTCCAGCTTCTTGGAGTAAATAATTGTCCCGATCCTCATTAGCCAAAAAGTAAAATACCTGTTAAAAAAGCTCATGCACTCTCAAGGAAACAGGCATTGATGAGCATCTGCTTCTCAAGAACACAGAGCCAGAAGAAGCATAAAATCACTATTTCATATTTTAAATAAGATTCCCTGTTGCAGTTCCAGTAGTATGAAAAGAACAAGAAAAAGAAAGGCTTTTGAAAATGCCTCTTGAATATAAACTCCAATTCTCTCTCCAGGTTTCACTGTAATTCAGTCAATAGAAGATTATCCATCTTCATTCACACTAAGGTCCTTTTTGATATCCCTCTCAAGTCATGGCTGTTTCATTGGTAATGTAGCTGTAATAACAAAAATACCCAGTTTCCCTTAATGAACATGAACCTTTGGGCTAATGGGGCCATGCCACCAAGTTGGTATCAGACTGTTTCACCCTCAACCACTGTGAACCATTTCCAACTCCATAAGAAGTCCCACCAAGTCAGAAACATGATGCTCCTGAGAGGGTGGTGAGCAAATTCAACGTCACTATTTGAAATGCCGCAAGTCTTTTGCTGTTGGAGTGAAAATGGTTGTTTCTGAACGCAAGAAAGTTGGTGTCTTACTCATAAAATTCCATATGGGCAGTCACTAGAGGGGGCCAGAAAGCCACCTTGAAACAACAGGGGCTGGAAAAATCAATGTTAACGACAAGGACTTCACTTTTACTCTCTGAGTAGTCCAGTGAGATGAGTAAGGCAGGCCCCTGTGCCTTTGCTTACAATGGATGCCATTTACCCCACGTGCAGTTCCATTTAAATGAGTGGACATCTTCAAGAAGAAGAGTACTAGCCCCATGAGTAAATGTGACACAGTTTGGTCTTTAAATAGCGCTACCCTTTATATGACCTTCCACAATCATAAAATTAAGTCTGGAAAGACCTCCAGGGCAAAATCAAACTGAGTTTGTCAAAATGTGTTACAAAGAACATAGTATGTAGCCAAACAAAGTTGGAAACGTGTCTCCTAACAGGAAAGAGTTGGAGGTCACTGGGGAAACACAAGAATGGCAGAAGCCAAGTCCACGGTGATGTGTGAGGCACACGCACCATGCAGGGCGTCTCAATGCTCCCCTAGGGTCCAAGAAATGGATGGGTTTTGCTTCAACAGGAGCACTGAACACCTTCAACCTGAAGTAGGGTCTTGCCAAAGCCAGTCCAAGCACATTGAGAATCCAGCACCTTGATGACTTGACAGGCCAAGCACACAAAAGATGGGGGAGTTAACAACAGCTCCAAGGAGTGGCATGGCTATGCCTGGAAATGAGATTAGCTTTTCGAAAGCCGCATTAGTGCTGATGGGAACTTGCCATGTGGATGCATTGCAGGATACTGCCAGCATCCAATTACTTTCCGGTTGCAACGAGAGCATCTTTTCTATTAACTCCATTGGGCACCACAACAGCAACCCCAACAGCGTCTTCACTCACTACTTTTTGACCATTGAATGCACAGCCCTTGGCTCTGCTAAATAAGGATGACCACTTTAACTTGGCAAACTCTCTTGGCAAGCTGATGCCAAACCAGCAATTGTCTATGCTGAGTGCCACCAGCAGCATGTAACCCAAAGCAAATGACTAACTGGAGCCCCACAAATGCATTGACTGAGCTATCCTCACATGCAGATGTCACCAGGCACACCAGAGGGAAGGCATGATGTTCTGGTTATATTAAAGCCCGTGAGGGCTTTTGCCATCAGCTTTCAAGGTTTTCACCCTTTGGCCCACACACAAGCGATGTTCCTAGAGAAATCCTAAGGGCCTTTTAAAAGGTGACCAAGAAAGTCAAGCTTCCTGTGAGGATAAACAAGCTTCCTATGAAGGACATCATGGATAATGTCTACAAATACACAAGCTGAAGAACTGCTCTCAGTTTAAAGACAGCTCTGAAATTGCTGTTGTAAAGATACACCTTGTGCTGGGAAGAAAAGAGCTTCTGCCCTTCAGTTTAGCCCCCCATTTGCATAAAGCCCATATTGCAAGGCTATGTCATAAAAAAGTCTGATTTAAGTTATGAAATGCTGTCAGTGATGAGAAAGGTAAGATTTGCCTTTCAACTCCTTTCTCTTCAACTGCCTTTAAAAATGATTCACAAGAAAGCCAAAATCTAAGCAACTACATGATTAGAACTGAGACCCACCATAAATCCAAAGGCTGTTCTTTCTGTTCTTACCTCCTCATGCAGTATCAGGTTACCAGAACAGAACAACTGTACGAATCCAGAGTCAGCCAAATCTGATGCCCGAAACTCAACTGCTACTTGCTTAAAAGGTAAGTGATATCTCAAGAAACACATGTTGGTTGTGTGGCTTAAAACAATGGATCCTTGTAGCAAACCATAAACCTCTACTTCATAAAAAAGAAGTTACATTGTCAAATGACATTTACCATAAGCAGCAGACTGTCAGGGCACAGATACCACGTGCTGCAATACTTCTCTGGGGCTGCTCAGCAGAGGAAATGAGGAAAAAAGAGCTGAACAGTTCAAGCACTCACAGGGAATTGAAAGAGGATGAACAGAGAATGGGGGTTTCCTCCTGATCTCTTTCCCAAAGAGAAAATTACTGAATATAGAAAGAGGGGAGGAGTAAAGGAGAAGGGAGGGGGAGAGAGAGGTTTGAAAAGTGCCTTATTTTCTCCTCACATTCAGCCAATACAAAGGTTTCAGTTAGTGCGTAGAAGATTTTATTTTTGGAGAAAGAAGGGCAAAAAGTAAAAGAGAACCCCAAAATCTGGGGCTTGAATGGAAAATGAAGATTTAGGAAGTAAAACCTTGTAACATTTTGACAATAATGGTGCCCTATTACAATAATTACATGACAGCCCTATGCGTGTTTTCACGCCAGCTGCATATCCACAACAACTAGGCACCTTTGGATGACATTAAACAGGTTGGCAAATGTATTTTGCCAAAAAGAAGTGTTTAATTTTTAGCTTCAAAAAACATTATATCCCACCAGCACTAAAATACAAGACCCTGCAAGGCCTCTTAAGGAGAGACATACAAGAACACAACAGGGAAGAAGAACTGAGACAGTTCAGACAGACCAAGAAACCTCCTGCTTCTCTTGCCCATACTTAAAGCCAGACACAAGCTGTAAGCTTATGAAATTCAGAACCATTTGCTTCAAGTGTCCTCCGTTCTTTTTTCAACCTGAACTGGAAAAGGTGAGAGAAGAAGAGTACTCTGCACAAAAGATACGTTTGCTTTACACCTCCATAGAGGAGTTGTGAGTTTTCCTTACAGTCTCTGCATACAATCAATGCCATGAGCCTGGGAAGATTGGTAAAGTCTGGATCCACATCCTAGTTTCACAGAGACTATATATGATATCCAATGAATGTATCTACATAGCAATTCATGGATTCTTCTCCGTTCTTCAGAAGGTACATACTTTCATATACTCTTCAGGCTGGTACATAGGCCTTTCTTGCTGGGAGCACAGGGCTAAGTGTTACTGGTTCCACTACTGAATCATTGTTGCCATAGATACTGCTACAGTCACATTATAGTTTCCACAAAGATGCTTCAGCAATTTACTCTGGTGATTAAACTGCAGCCATTTATTGCACAGAATAAATAACAGGGCAACGGTGAATTATGGGGCTATGACTCCATCGATGGGTCCCGGTGACATCATAAACCACAAGAACCAAGCTCAAGTCATCAGAACTCCCGAGATGGAATTATAAGCTCCATCACTCAAACTGTGCTCTTTATAAAGTTATTTGATATAATATATGGAGCCAACAAAATGAAAGAGAGGGAGGGAGAGGCAGAGACAGACCGTCAGGCTCTCAGGCCAACCACATACTCTCCTGGCCACCACCAATCTGCAGCCAAGATTGGGAACAGCTGCCCCAGTGCACAGGAGGGACGGGCTGCCAGGCATTCAGCCCAGCCAGGTATGTGTCTTCTGCTGGGAGTGCTACTCAAGATCAATGCTACCTGCGGGACCACACTGCTCAGCACAGTTCTGAACCCTCACAACCTGCCAGGAGAGGCTGAATTCCCAACAAAGATCTCTGGGAGCACTGGTGTTGCAAAGTATAAAGAGAAGAATGAACACGTATGAAGTACAGGCATCACTTTCTCTGCTAAATCCTTTTTGCTCTGTTGGATAGCGTGGGGTCACCTCTCTCCTAAGCTCTGATGAACCCCAGAGAGAGTGGGTTCAGGTTTTAAAGAGTTAGAGCACTCTTGAGCCTAAGCACTGAAGTAGCATAATGATGCTTGCCTCGTGGCTCTGCACTCTGATGGTATCAATGAAGGATCTGTTTTTAGAACAGACCAAGACTATTTGCTGGCCAAGAATTTTCTTTTCTCTTGGAAGGATACGAGGCCAGGTTCTGAGCACGTTGTAAACTGCTGACATTGATTTAAATGAGCTGAGGCTCTGGCTCCAAGCCTACTGTGCTAGGACAGCATACACCTGCAGCCGATGACTGCAGGGCTTGAGTAACATTGATTGCTTTGTACGTTCTGGCCCATTAGACGTTATTTAAAATCCTGGAGTATCAAAGAACAGAACAATCTATAAGATTAGTGATAGCAGATGGATCTTCTCACTCATAAAAGTTGTTTGTTTGACTTCAGTGCTTACCCAAAGTTGTATTTAGCAGCTAGCAAATGAGAAGCTTTTTCCTCCTACTCTTTGGAAAGCTTCATGCAGTCAGCTTTTTGTTTCTGGATGTATTGAGGAACAAGGAAGATGTAAACCAGTCACTGTAGGCTCACTCTTTCTTGAACAGCACTTTGGGGTGCGAAAAGAGAAGAAAATCTCTGCTGGGAAATCACAGCAGCAGTGCCACAGCAGTTCTGAGCTTCTTCTCCCTCTCATCACCATCTCTCAAGCACATCTTTCAGATCAGGGAAGTTAAAGACTCACTCTTACCCTAGTTATTACCCTTTAAATATATACTTAAGGGTAGCATTTCCAAAATCACTCATCACTGACCTAAAATGTGATGCTATTTGAGGTCAATGTTGTATTTTCCACTGGGGACAGTTGGACCAATGTTGAGTACTATCAAAATTTCCGTCCATACATACGTATACAGAGAGGGAAAGAGAGTGTACAGTGATACATGTATCTTAATGTACCATACCAGACAGAGACAAAACCACACTTTTAATAGCTTTCTATATTGATTTCAGAACTATTTCTCATGTGACTGCAACATTTGCAGACTTTAAAAACTAAAGCTCGGTTCAAAGCCGATGGGCTTGACTGTAATCTCATTGTAAAATTATACATTTCCAATGAAGATAATTACCCCAATGGAAATGTAATCAGAAACAGGTAATTTTGACTCATTGCCCTCCTCTGTTCACCTTCTTTCAGATGGGAATTCGGGTGCAGACACAGTTCAGAACTGTTCATACCTTTTGCAAGCTGGCAAGAGGAACTTTGTAGTGTTGCATGTGCCTGCATCAGACCTAAATTTCCCCTTCTTTATCTACCTTCACCTTTTCTCTCTTCACCACACAAGCACACTCATTTTAGGTTTTGTCTGTGCTGCTTACCCTTCACCTTGTACTTTGTATTTGCTACAGGAGGGATGTATCAGTTCAGGCGAGCCAAAGATTAACACGAGAAACCTTCCCTTCTGCTGAAGAACCCAAGGGCAGTGGAACACATCTCTCGTGGCACCTTCTCCATTAGCAAAGGTGTTCCACATAAGCTGTTTAAGCTGCTCTGCAGGGCAGGCTGCTGTCCTCTCTTTGTTGTGAGTTCATTTTTTGAAGGGCGGGCCCTTTATTTATCTTGCCTTAGAGAACAGGTAGGTTTATGGAGAAAAGCTACACAGCAGAAGGATGATGAATTGCTGTGGTTAATTAGTAATTTAATAATTGCATATTCTAGCTACCCCGCAGGATCTATACCACACTAAATACAGCATCTGCACTTTCCCAAAGATAGCATTCCAAGCTCCCCAGGAGCACTGCAGAGGGCAAGGCCTCAGAAACACCACGGAAAGGGTGATTTTACTCTTGGCATAAATGTAGATAAGACAGTGATGACAATAGGATTGCCAGCAGACATTCCCCCTTCATGTGGGGAAGAAGTTGCCGCATATATAAGGCGAGACTATTGCCCATGCTGTCACAGAGCACAGACTTTGGGGTCATTTCTAAAGGCACTAAAATTGTCATAGGACAGCAAACCAAAAAGCAGAATCACAACCTTGAACTTCAGGACAGCAGACTTTGGCCTTTTCAAGGATCTACTTGAAAGAACTGCATGGGATACAGTCCTGGAGAAAAGAGGATCTAGAAAAGCTTGGTTGATTTCGAGGGATCCCCTCCTCCAATGTCCAGAATGGTTCATCCTGCCAAGCAGGATATCCAGCTAAGGAACATGGAGCTCCTGACAAAATTGATACAGAGGAAGAATACAAGAGGTAGAAGAAGTGGGTCAGACAACCCAGAAGGAACACAGAAACACTATCTGAACATGCTGGGCTTGAGTCAGTAAAGTCAAAGCCTATCTAGAGCTGAATATGGTGGGCAACATGGAAGGGATTCTACAGGTACACCAGCAGCAAGAAGAAGATCCAGGAAAATGATAAATGAGGAAGGGATATGATGAAAAAGGACCTGGAAAAGACCAAGTTACTCCATGCCTTCTTCACCTCAGTCTTTCCTGGTAAGCCCTGAGCACCCTAATCTAGCTGACCCTGCTCTGAGCAGCAGACTAGAAGATCTCCAGCAGTCCCCTGCAATTCAACTACTCTGTGATTGTATGGACACAGCAAAGGAAAAACACCCTTTAAAAGCATTGTGAGGAAATCAGGCCTGAATCAGGGAGATGCCTCCACAGAGAAGGATGCAGCATTTGAAACGTGAATCACCTTTTCCTTTGTTCCACACAGAAGCAGACAAAAGCCAAGAAGGGGTTTAATTAGGCACACCAAAGGTAAGCTCAAGCCTAGCGTGCGTGTATGTTGTGAATGTGCAGTGCAAAAGGCAGTTGGAGGAAAGAGTGAAACACAACATACCCTTTAAAACACAGGGTCTATTGTCTTACCTGACCAAATTTGCCTTAATCAGGTGCTGGCTCCATTTCACCTCTTGAACACAAGCTCCCAGATTTGCAAGCATGCAGTGAACTTTCCCAGCAAGCAAAAACAGCAGAGAGGAAAAGTACCCAAACCTAAGTTTCGCCTTACCTAAGCTTGCTCTTCCACTTTAGCCCTTTTGCCCACATCACAGGATGCTTTCACCTGGCCAGAAAACTAAAGGAGAGCAATAGAGAAATCAAATGCTACTAGGAAGAAGTGGGAGCAACGTAAACTGCCTGTTGTTCTGGGCATGCTTTTTCTTCTCCTCCTTTCATTTCAATTTGCAAAGACAGTGAAATGGAAAATGTGCCTCTAATTATTACCCCTGTGCTGCCTAAAAGCCTCTCTCCAAACTTTTAAGTCTCCTCAAGTTTCAGGTCCTCTTTTTCTCCCTCTCTCTTTCTCTCTCCCCCTTTTTTATTTAAACTAATCTAAAAAAGCTATAAAAAGCCTCTGACACTATAAATTCCCTTGTAAACCCTTGTTTTATAGGTTTAATTGCCTCATTTTACTGCCTTGCATGCTTTGTTCCTTCAGTATTTTAGAGAGCTGCCCCAGTATTTAGTACAACCAGGCTACCTAGGGAAAGAAAGACAATCTCAGAGCCCTCTAGTAGAACTTGGCTGTGGTCAGAGCTTTGGCAGGGGCAGCACCCTATGGAGACTGAGCCTTGAAATGGCTCCGCTCAGACGCATGCATGTGGGAAGTTGACCTGGACAAAGATGGAGACAAACCTCAGCACTGGGAAGTTCAAATGTTCCATGACATGGGCTAAAATCACACTCAGGAGCCTCGAGGGTATGAGAAACCCCACAAAGAATCTCTCGGAGGTGAAGGTGCGCTGGCAAAGATGCCGTTTCTATTTCTGTTACGTGAAGACTTTCTTCCCCACTCATTGCCAAATGAGTGTTCAAGAATGAATTCTTTATGTTCAAGAATCACAGCACAGTTAGGGTTGGAAAGGACCTTATCATTATCCAGTTTCAACCCCCCTGCCATAGGCAGGGACACGTCCCACTAAACCATGTCACCCAAGGCTCTGTCCAACCCGGCCTTGAACACCTCCAGAGTTGGAGCATTCACAACTTCCCTGGGCAACCCATTCCAGTGCCACCACCCTCACAGTGAAGAACTTCTTCCTTATATCCAATCTAAACTTCCCCTGTTTAAGTTTGAACCCGCTACTCCTTGTCCTATCACTACAATGAGGGATTCACGAAGATTCCTAAGGGCAGCCTCACATGAGGTACCATACAAATAAAGATAAAACAGTGAGATCCCAGCCCAGGTAGCTCCTTGCTTAAACAGCTACCCTCTTCAAGGGGAAGAGGAGTGAGTATGAAAGTTCTACCAAGATTCCTCCTCGGTCTTTCACGGTCTCTTGGTCACAATTTTGAGCCCAAAGCCTTGATGTCCAAGCAAACAGCAAAATCCACTTTGGCTTCAAGCATTTCCTAATCATGTCACCAGCTGTTGAACTGGCTTCCACAGATCTTAGTTGGACACAATGGCCATCCTTTGCCCCACCCTGAGTGGTGTAAAGGGGAGAAAAGACGTACGGGGACTTCACATGGAGAGCTACCAGGAACCTGTGTTCTTTTCTCAGGATTAGAATAGTCAAATGGGCATGCAAAAACTGGACACATTCACAATATACATTGTTTTTTCTCATTAAAGAACATTTACAGCATGTTTCTGTGCAAGTATTGCCTAAACACCATCAAACTGAAGCAATGCTGTGAAAGCTTCAATCACTGCCTTGAGTCTTGGATCCAAGACCTTGATGTCTAGCAAAGCAAAACAGCACTGCAGACCTTTCAATAGAAGGGTAAGGTGCTTTTCCCCTCAAACAGTAACCCCAGAATCCATTTCTTAGCTCCCAGAAAACATGAGATGACACCTTTGGTTTCAGCTCAGTTGAGAGATGTCTGTGATTACCATATCCAGGTGATCTGTTAGGAAGGACAGACTATGCAGGGGTTTATTCCCAAACTCCTTCTTTTGCCAGTTCTAATTCAAGCATGGGAAACAGAAAATACTAGAAAGAGGGAGAAAAAAATGAAAGCCTAAAAGCTTTCAAACAGTTTGGGTTTGGCTTAACTGAGGAAATGGTAAAAGTATCCAAATGTGGCTTTTATTGGCAAATTAAAGGTTCCCCCCCCCCCCCCATTTTCC